>QVOA01000461.1:0-13122 GCA_014825685.1 Pseudomyrmex cubaensis
CAAATTTATAACAAAATATAGAGCGACCGACCCTCGCGAAGAGTTTTAATCTTCCGAGGGGTATGCCGAGAGGACGAAAACAGGCGCGCGCGCGCGCACGCCTCGGCAAAGTCCCACGAGTAGCGCGCGCTCGGGGATTATGCGCGAGAACGGGGGGAGGACCGCCGAAGGGGCCCCACCGGGTTCTCCCTATTGTTGAGGAGACCTTCTCCGACGCATAATGCCCTCGGATGAGCCTGTAAACTTATCAGTCGGACGGTCGCGATGCGCGGCATCGATGCGCCCGCTCGATAATACCGAAACTCCATGATATACGGGAGAACCGAGGAGAGAAGGGAAACACCGATCGAAGATACGACCGATCTGGATACGTAAGTCAGGATCAGATCACTTTGTGCTCGGGATCGCCTTTTGAGCGCGCCCAGGAAGAGTTTGTTCGCGCGCGCGTATACCGTTCTTTGAAAAATATTTGATATTCCGTTCGCAAAAGAGAGACCACCAGGATCAACATATCCCGAGACTTTACGAGTCGTCGTTTTGCGCGTTCTCTTATTCTGAGGAGGAATTTTCGGCTTTGCCCTGTTTGGACTCGTCGGACTCGAATAGCGAGCGCTCGATATATACGTTATCTTCGCGAATGATAATCGCGAATTTACGCGCGTTTAACGTGCAGTAAAATACGCTGCTTAAGCGAACTCGCAACGACAACAACAACAACAACAACAATGTCCTGACGCGTGTATGCGAGTCGCTTTTTAGTCCTCGCGCGTGTGTTTTCCTACGCGGTGCGTTACACGCGCGCGCGTAAACTCTTGCGATTATTGCGCGTCGGTTGCGCGTCAAACGAAGAATAATAACGTTCCGCAGAGTGTTCATGACGTGTGATCAACGTCGCTCTGTTTGACAGATAAAGGATACAATATTTCATCGTCGTTTCTAATGAATATCATGTGCGAGAACTCGTGTGCGGGCTCTTCCTCGTTTTCGATGAAAATAAACGAGAGGGAGATGAAAAATATCGAGCAAGATTTCATAAATCATCGTCTTAACCGCCGCCGAGGACTTATCCGGTGTCACGTGCGAACCATTTGCACACGAATTGCGTTAATCCTCTATAGTATGGGAAGAGTGGATCTTCCTTCGCTTATGGGAAAGTTTCCTCCCGTTCCACGTTATTCCCATAAACAGATTTCTTCCAGCTGTTATGAAACGGAAAATGATAGCTAGCTTCATCCCTTCGTCGTCTAAAATTACCCGACTCGTAATTGCGGATTGAACTATATTTTATTTATATTCATGAAACGTGAATATTATTAAATCAAATTTACGAGTTGAGTTCCGAAATGTTTTTTCTAAAGTGTCGAACGCGCACACTTTTATAAATAATTATTTTCGATTTAGATAAGGGATTAACATTCTACGCGAGGGTTTCTTTCGTAGGGCGCCCTACTTTATATATAATCTGTATTGTAAATTCGGGCCTCTCCTATTTTAGTTGCACGGTCGGTTTTAGGCTCTCTCGGGTTTTAGATGCGCACAAATGCGGACTAGATCTAGGTCAAATCCTGAACCCTTGGCATCCCCTCGGCATAATCAGTACAGCTTCGCGGCATAAAGAGCTTTTTATCGCGGTTGCTTCTTAAATTATAATTTACGTATGCGCATAAAATTTACTTGCGCTTATTAGACGCGCGCTCTAATTCAATATTCCCCATCCAGTCGCTATTTTTTTTAATTTAAAAATTTAAATAAAATTTCTCAGTCATTAAAGTTGAATTTTAAATCTTGTTGCAAAAATACGAATAGAAATAATTATTTTTAAAAATATTCACAACTGTGTGTGATGAGAAGAACAAAATATTTTACGGAATTTTGCTGTCACATTAAAGAGCACAAAAACGCGAACGATCTAACATTCGCCGGTAAATTTATTTCCCGTCTTCCTGAATGAAAAAATCATACTTCGTATTCGGTGCGTCAGTGTCACGAGATGCACCGCCCCGAAACACGAAACTTCCGCGATGCAACGAGTGCGGCTCTTCCTGTCTTTTGCCGCGTACATATACGGACTAGATGAATATTATAAAAATACTTTATCGAGATTTCTCTCCTCTCGTTCTTTTTTTTGTGAATAGATTAGAGCGCACGTGCAAATAAAAAATATGAAAAACGTCACTCGAGATACAAAACCTAAAAACTCACAATATCAGATTTTTTTTTTTTTTTGTGAATTGCAAGCAAGTAGAAAGCGCCGAATATATTAAAAGTCAGACGCTAAACAGGTTAAACGTCAACAACGTAAACGTTGTCCATACTTACAATTAGTAGTAATTCGTGTTTGGTGACACGCGCCGCGCATCAATGTGAAGGCAACAAAGAACAAGGTATATAATACAGCCTACTTTAATCGCGCATCAACCGCCGCGTGCAATTACCATTAGATTATCGGGATTACTTTGTCTTTCATACGGTCTTCTGAGGCCGGCGACGTCATCGGTAGTACGGAGAAGCGGTAATTGCGGCCAAGATACGCACGCACGCACGCATGCACGCACGCACGTATACACACGCACGCACCAATGTGCTGGGCGATCGCGCGTTTATTCTCGGGGCCCGTCAGACCCACACATGTAGTGCCGCGCAACCGGCACACGCTCTCTCTCTCCCCCGGCATATGGCGCGCACGGTCCCCCTTTTTCAGTTCCGGGGGAGAAGAAACGAGGGGCTGCGAGGCGCGTGCTGAAAATCCCTACCATCTCCCTTTTACACTTCCTCTCTTCTCGTCTCTCTCATGGGCATTACACACTTCGCTTCCTCTCTCGCGCATGGGCGCCCTTCTCCCTTCTCGTGCCAACCCCGCGATCGCCAACCCGGTGCGGTGCGGCAAAATGCTGAGACCCATCTATCGATGTCCGCCGCTCATTCTCGACGCGAACGCCATGTAGTGCATAGCATGGAGGCATGATCGAGGCGAACAACACAGAGGTGCTGCTGGTGAATGCGCGAGATCGTGAAGATCTTCTTCCTTCCGGCGTGAAGAGCTTCTTCCAGTTGCTTTCTCCCAAGTTGATCCCCCAAGAATTTTCGTATCTCACAATTTGTTGGTCGATGTGAAACTGATTATCAATCCGTTGTTGCACGTGGCACATCTGTTGTCAACATCATTTGTGTGAATTGTTGTTTGATTTTGCGAAGAACGAAGATTGTCGAAGAATTGATCGAATAGTGAACGTTAACTGTGTGTTTTCGTGTGTGCTCGTGCGTTGACAATTTCGAATACAAGATTGATTATTTCTGACAGTCTTGCGTTTACTGATGTTTAAAGCCGTGGAAACCTCAGAGGAGCAAATTATTGTTCGTCCGGGCATTGGATCAACTGGCATCGATCACTTTTGTTTCTCGTCGTTGAATGTCGTTCCACGAACAATTTGGAATGGATGACATCGGTGACCGGTAGTAGTGAGATCGATTTCGCGATCGATACATGGATATTGGTTGTTTGTTTCAAAATGCCGCACTGACCGTGTAAATCAACAATTTACAGTTTCTCGATGACAAGAAAAACGTGCTGTATAATATCGTAATAATAAAAACTGTCACCGTAAAAAAGACGAAGCGTAAACCGAAGAATTGTCAAATTGTTTTATTCCCTCCAAGTGCCTTTTATCTAGTGAGATTTCTCGCGTCTTGTTGTTGTTCTGTAAATAAGATTTGAAGGTTGAACGTGTTTTGTGTGTGAAATTGTTTGAGAAATCTTGCTTTTGTGGCAAAATTAATTGAATTAAAAATTACCACGGGAGCTACTCCATTTTTTGGTAAGCATTAATTTATCCAAGACAAATTATTTTCTAAATAAATAAATATATATATAATATAAATATAATTAAATATAAATATAATAAGCCAGAGATTGTTTTCCATATTTACATTTTCACTTAGAAAACTCAAAGTTTCAGTAAAAGTTTACTCGCAATCGTTTCGCAATCAGTTCGGAAACACAATTTGATTTTTGCTCGATGTTGGAAAGAAATTTTTTATTTTGAAAAACGCTGACAATTTGCGATGTGAAATTTTGTTTTGGGAGATGTGTATAATAGTTTCCGAGGAGTCGACGACCGTCGCGGAGAAGAATAGACGGTGACCTCATGCTTTACTTAAGCCGTGTCGACCGGCAGCGAGACAATTAGATCTCGGTTCGGGTCATCAGCTTCTTCGTAGGTTAGTGGAAGCTATCGCAGAATCTATCGCGCAAAGAGACCTACATCAAAAAAATAGTTTTTGTTGCATTTCTCTGTCGCGAATTTCAATTCCCGCCAACAACCTAAATTCCCGCAACAGTCAATTGTCAATTGACGCCGGAAGACCGGAGGTCTGTGTTTAACGCGTCTTCGCGACAGACATTTAAGAAGACGTTATTTTAATCAACAGTTTAAAGTTGTTACGTGCGTCAAATCTGCGCGATAAATGATTTATAGCATTTTTTGTTTCCGCGAGCTACAGGTTTGACCCAGATTCAAATTGATGCTCAATCGCGACGCGTCTCGTCCAACGTCGTCTGAATCGATAATCGCCTTTGTCTCCGACAAGAGAGAGAGAGAGAGAGAGAGAGAGAGAGAGAGAGAGAGAGAGAGAGAGAGAGAGAGAGAGAGTCCGGCAATTAGTCTCGTCCTCGACGAGCATTAGTGTCGTTTATCGACCGGTTGAGTTTGCGGTCCAAACGCAACCCGTTTAATGAACACTATTGTGGAAATTACTCGGCATAGCGGCATGAAACGCGATATTTTTCGCCGCGATGGTGATATACCTACATGTAGTCTCGTTTCATTCATGATTTATTTAATTACAAACATCCGTTTACTTGTTTTTTTTTTGCTAATTACTACGATCGTTCGGAAAGGAAACATCATAAGAAAATTATTTGTTTCCAGTCCGGAACAACATCGCGGACTTTCAATGATAGTTCACGCGTTCCCCAAAGAAAACTCCCGCTAAGAGGAATTGGTTGAAAACGAGAAAAACGATGGCGACCATGGGGGTAACGATGTTCTGCAACAGGGTGCAGATAAACGGCAACGATCAGGAGCAACTGATGTTGCTGCGAACGTTGCAAGACAACGAGAACAACATTATCGGCAACCAGCCGCTGATAGTCCCGAAGAACGGCGGCGGCGCCAACAACAACGCAACGAATTCCGCGACGGTGTTACCCCCTTACGATCCGTCTCGATTGAAGAAACACGGCAAAAACGGACAACCGCCGCCCGTCGCCGTTGCGCGTAGAAACGCCAGAGAGAGGAACCGTGTGAAACAAGTGAACAACGGTTTCGCCACATTAAGACAGCACATTCCGAGCCACATAGCCGCGGGTTACGGCGACCGGGGCAAGAAGCTGTCAAAGGTGGAGACTCTTCGAATGGCCGTGGAATACATTAGAGGCCTTCAGAGGCTCCTGGCCGAGGCGGACGGCGTTGAATACGAATCCAAGACCGCTGTGGGCGCGCAATGCGCTCCTTCCCCAACCGGTAGCCTCGTCTCTTCGAGTCACAACGGCTCCGGCGAGAGACTCGTTCTTGAGGACGACGTGCTCGCCGCGGAAGATGAGGAAAGAGAACAACTGGACGAAGAAGAGGATGGGAGTAAAAAATCGAAGATTACATTGGCCAGGTAAAAAAAATTGATACAAATTGGAGCGAATATTTGAAGCAAAATACGAAATTGTCGTTTTAAGAAAAGAAGTTTTAAGATTTTCGCTGTACAAAGAAGAGGTTACGTATTGTAGTTTTGACAGAGATTTTGCTCCGACAATTTATCCGAGCTTCACATCGAATTTTGTATTTATTCGCATTGTAATAGAAGTACTTACGTACTCGTGTCACTTTCGTTTTCTCATTAGATTATCTCCCAATCGAACGGCTATTTCGTCGCCGCGCGACTATTACGCATCGTCGGCGGGCGACGAGGAGAACCTGGAGCCGCGAACAATAGTCGGTGGACAGAACTTTTCGAGACTGTCGCCGAATTCAGTGGCCTCGCCGCCGTCGGAATATTACGCTCAAAACGAAGAGAATCTGGAGCCGCAAATTTTGTCACCCTACAGCGGCGCCGGGGACAGCGAAGAGGGCACGGCGACCGTCTACGCGACTAGTCCGGAGGCCTTCTCCGGGGCCCTTTATTACAAGCAAGAGATCACCGAGACGGGGGAATTCATGGACGTCGTCAGCTGGTGGGAACAGGAACAGGGCAGACTCGTTCATCAGCAGCACACGCAACGGCTGACACACGTGTAAACCGTAGGTGAGTTCCCGACGAGTTTTACTGCTACCGCATTCAAGTAGTCAGGGAACGTTAGTCTCTCGATACAAAAATAAATTAAATGACAACGTTCAGAGACACTCACAGCACAAGTAAAATTGTACATTACTGATTAAAAAAAAAAAAAAAAAAAAACAATAGTTACTGATAAAATAATTTTAACTCAATATATGATCATCAGTTTTATTACATGAAAGGTCATATTTTTTATATATTCCCAACATTTTTTATCTACTTAAATTTATTTCACCATAGAAATTATTTCTTTGTTAGAATTATTTTACAAAAGAAATTTGATCAACTTTGTTGCGAGGTTTTCCGTTTCCGTAACCGCAGTTTCTTCTCTCTCTTGCGAAAAAAATAAAAAAACCGATAAGCGTGCGGTAAGGGTCTGAAAGTGTCTGTTTCAAGCGGGTGTTGCGAGTTGCGTTTCTGAGTTGCATTCAGGATGCACACGTGATGCCCGCGTCGCGGAAGCGCCGCCAAGTGGAAACTCGTGTTCGACGCTTCGTTTCTGAACACGTGCTACATCGGTGTCGAGCTCGAAAATAAACTTTACGCACCGAAACCACTTTGCGAAGTACGTGCCAACGTGACACTTTGATGTCACGGATCTCTTCTGTGCGGCTGTTTTGTCGGAAAACCCCCTTGCGATCGGCAAAACAAAGCGTAGATATGTTTCTGATAGAAACACTCGCGCGAATTTTTTAATTTACTACAAAAAGTTACGGGGTCGTGTCAATCGTCTTTGTTTCGATCTTCTTTGTTCAATTATATCCTTGTTGTTCGTCTTTATATAATAATTTAAATTTATCTTCAGAAAAATGTTTCTGACAAAGAGCTCTTTAAAAACTTAAAGAGACATACATCGTATTATTTTCTCGATGACTTTGTATTCTCGTTTTTCATTGTGCTAAGTATGCATCGAAGGGCAAAGTAACGTTAACGGTCTACAGTATGCAATTTGGGGGACACATGGCCGGTGGTGGATCATGGCGTGTCATCTTAAAAGCGTGCAACCACGGAACGGAAGCGGCGGAACGTCTAGCCATATGTTGAATATTCTTCTTGAAATATCTCACACAACCAGACCTTCCTCAATCTCCTTTGGTCTCCAATTGCCAGTCATCAATTCCAGTGAATATCTAACACGTGCTTTTTTGTTTCTCACGAGATTGAGCTGCTTCGTTTTACGAATTTACTTGGAATTCAATTTTCAGATAAACCTACGCGCGTAGATGAACCATCGCGCGCGCGTCGCTGATAATAATTTTTAATATTTTTTTAAAAATAAAATGGAGTTTTGCTAAACTTGCAAGAGAATCACTTGAAGAGCTTAAAATAATTACGTGAGAAAACTTAAAGTACTTATACAAAACTGAAATTTTAATGATTTATCAAAACTTTTGTCGTCATATGCTTTTATTATTATTATTTTTTGATTTCTTCGTATTTACGTTTCCGATAATATTTCTGCGCGCGCATAAAATTGTTTTCGATCGCTATGGTTCTTGGAATCGCAAAAGAAACGTTACAATAACGGATGCATTCGATTCTGGGGTGCGCGATTACAACGGGAGAAAAAAAATCAGCTGGCAGGCGGTGCCCAGTCGACTGAGCCACAAATAGAAGTCGCGGTTTCCTTAGAAACGTGCGTAGCACCCACGTGCCAGCCGAGTAGCAGAGTGCTTGGATATATACGCGTTGAGGGGCGAGCGAAGAGGCTGCATTGCCGCCGCTTCTGACATATGTGTCGCATGATGATTTAAAAACGCCCAGTCTCATAGCCATATCACGCTTCATCGAAATTTTTGCTCTTCAAGTCACGTATCTCGTGTCATCTCGTTATGATTTGAAAAATAATGTGATCTTTTTTTCCTCTAAAATAGTTAAATTTATTACGTGCTGCAATTTATGCGATGAGTAGTTTCGTCATCAATAATCTTTTCAATTATTTCTTTGTAATTTTTTTTTCTTATCTATTTAATCATTTGAAAATTTTTTCAAGAGAAAATTATCCCTTGTTTTTTTTTAAACACGCGTCGCGCGCACTTTGTTTGTCTAATTATTTACTTCCAGCGAAAGGTTATTGTAGAAACTTATCGGCACGACAAAAAGCTCAGAGAGCAAGAAGCTTCGCGCGAGGGTCTGGAATGAGCGGCCAGCAAGTAATTCTCGACAATTATAAAGTGAGGTCATCTACGAAGTTTACGAGATGCGTTGTCTCTCTCTCTCTCTCTCTCTCTCTCTCTCTCTCTCTCTCTCTCTCTCTTTCTCTCTTCTCGCGTCAAATTAATTTAATAAATTCCTTACTTGGCTCTCTCCCGGTATATCGGTGGGTGAGACCGCTGTGCCCGTTTTCTTTTTCGCTTCGCCTCGCGAGGACAGCGCCGCGAGGGGCACGAAAGAGGGCCCAGGCCTTAACCCCGCGTTAATTCGTGAGGAGTCTCCCTCCGCTCTTTCCCCGCTCAAGCCGCCGGGCAGTCCAATTAAATCCTCTTTTTGAATAACGTATTACACCAATAACGGAAATGCGTTACGCGAATTAAGCGCGAGATAATCTACCGTAATCATGATAATTAATTGAACAGGAGAGAGATCGCGGTAAGAGTGTGTGTGTGTGCAGGGGTGGTCGGGAAGCTGCAGGCGAAAAGTTGGAATAAATAATGATCGTGTCTCGGTTTAGTAATTGAAACGTATTATAGAGATTAAACACGGCGTGAGATACGGCTACGTGCTGCGGCAAGCGTAATCGTGAAAATTTTTCTTCAATCCTTCGGGCTACGACGCGAGAGTATAAATTTACTTTATTAAAAAACTAATAATAACAAAACAGGAGAACAAGGAGAGTAGCTCTTTTTTTGTTATTTGAATATTTACTTTTTTATTCTCTAAATATTGTAAAACATTTTAACAATATATATGCGATTGAAAAACAGTAATTGATTTTATATACGACGGTGTATAATGTTATTGCACACAACAAAAAATTATGCTGCTTCAAACATTTAAAGAGCTTTGTATTCCAAACAGTTGTTTTCGAAAGATACAGCAAATAAATTGACGAGTCTCGTAGCGAGATTAGCACAAACTGCGTCGTGAAATAATAAGCACGCGAGACAATGTCTGTAACGATCGTTACGGTCGGTTTTCTGTCGTCTTCTTGTTTCACGGACGTAGCACAAAGAATTCAACGAACAATTATGCTGGTGGAACCCGCATGTTGTTTATCTTATCAATAAACATTACCAGCATGGCAGCTTAAAAAAAAAAAAAAAAAAAAAAAAAAAATGAATAACATGTAGTAAATATTCGGTTTTATGTGTGCGATCATTATTTCATTATTACATTTAATTTTATCATTTTCAAGAGTATGCACGCGTTTCAATTGATAAAATAATATAACGTATACATTTTATTACTTGATTAAACGATTTTAATTATTAAATAAATGTGCGTAAATGTGGTATATACAAACATAGGTTTGTTTCTCGTTAGAGAAAACTTAGTCATGCGTGTTTTGAGATACACGCATGAGCGTGGTTTTTCTTTCATTTATCGAAGCGCGATAAAGCGCGTCAGATAAAACGAAACTAGTTCGAGGATTTCCAGATTCGAAACGAGTGCTTCGGCAAAGCATGTTTCTTACGTGTCGGTTCCTAGGATCTTTATAGCGCGGGTGTGGCAGATCCTCCAATTTATCTCTCGCCACTTACGTATACTACCACACTTTTTTTTTTTTTTTTAATACACTTCATTCTCTCGGCGCTTGTGCGGCAACAGAGAGAAAGGCGACATTTCTGTTCATCAAACTGTCTTTGCCGCCAGTATCGAAACTCGATATATATGTACATATACACATGGAACATACACACGTGTGGATTTTATTTTTAATATTGAGCTTGTTCTCGTCGCGCACATGTGCTGTTAAACTGCTCGAATCTTTGACATCTCTTTTTTCGCATCTGCACAATAGTTTCTTTCCCATCCCCCGTGCTCTCTTCCTGTTACGAGAAAAATGAGGATTTGCCACATTATTTGTACATGCGTTTTTTCCCACGATGTATCCGGGATCTACTACTAGATGTCCGCGGTGTGCGATTTGCTCGCTTCGTTTCCGAATTTAATTCTCCGTCGATTCAGGTAAACGAGGATTTTCGCGTGATGCAGCGAGAAACGGATCACACAATAGCCGAGACGGGGGACAAAGGGATCTCTCGGAGATACAACGGGGAATCTGTGTTCCCTCTCTTTTTGCTTCCAGAATTACGAAAATTGTGATAGAAACTGTTTTCTTTCGATATAAATCTTCGACGAGGGTTCGTGGCTCTCAAATGGTAACGGTTGTGCTCGAAAGAAAAAAGCCTCGTATTGGCTTTCACAAACAGAAGCAAAATGTTTGTGATATTTGTACGCTCAAAGTGAATTAAAGATTTAAAAACACCAACTTTATGTAAAAATTCAAATAATTTGATCTACACATCACGTGACGCAAAATATTAAAATGATTAATTTTGTTTTTAGTTACAGGCTCCAATTAGGAATGATCGGTGCATTCGAAGTCCACTTTTACTGCCTTAATAATCAATATTACGATTTAATACGTCTTACAATGAAATTTCGTATGATCTCACTATAAACCTGGACGAGGATTTACTTACAAAACCACGTACAAATATACGAGAGAAATATATATATATATATATATATATATATATATATTGTGATTAGTAGCCAAAATTGTACTGTTACAAGTATTTTACTGCCAAACGAGCTCTTATCGTCTTTTATAAATCATTCGCGTAACATAGATAAAAAAGGTCACGGATACATATTGTATCTTTATTTTTAAAAATGAATAATATACTTGTAATATGTATATTTATCTAAAAGAAGTAAACTCTTCTTAATTTAATTGTAATTACGTGTGACAGAGAAATTTTCATATCACTACGCATCATTTTCTAAGAAATCTCATGCGAACTTCCAGACACTGTAATTATAATCATTCTTTTTCGCGAACTATTAGAGAGACATATATTTTGCATATATATATTTTTTCTCTGCAATGAAACATTTTGCGCTTCCAGACAAAAAGAATACTTATTTGTATTTGGCTATTTATATATTTATATTTTGCACCAAGTACAATTAACTTAGTTATATAAATTTGAATATATTTACACAATCGTTTTATGCAAAAATCAGAAAATGACGATGAATCTACATCTACCAATGTTAACGTGCTGCAAAGCAGAGTAGATATTCTTGTTGTACGAATATATCATCGAGTGTTGATACGCTATTGCATTAAATTTTTGCATGTTTGTTCTGTGAAAAAAAAACGTGACATTCTTATGTAAAGACAAAATGTTTGTAAAATATTTATTACATGGTGTGTGTTTTTATTATTGCACAATTTTGGTACATATATATCTATTTAAAATTTAATTTAGTTTATATATATATATATTTAAAATAATATAATAAAAGTGACAATATATATGAGATGTAGATGGAGAAAAACGAGAAGTTAAATTAGTAAAAAAATTATATACAGGACATTACGTAATACATAACTACAATAGTATTCATACAAGCATAAATTATTTTATGCATTAATATAATTATATATGGAGTATATAATAATATATAATACTGTATATAAATGTGGACGTTAAATATATGCAGATGTATATATTTAATTATAATATTGTGTGATAATATATTTATGTAAAATGTATTATCATATAATATATTACTTTATATATAATAAATTATTATTAATATGTTAGTTTCTCATACAATATATATTATTATTACGTAATGTTCTTCAATAACTTCTTGTGATGTTAGTAAGATTAATTTTTTTCTAATACTTATAAAACCAAGTTTTTCAACACTTCAACGCTGCGAGACATAATCAAAAGATTTTGTAAATATAAGTGCCTTAAGTAATCACGTAAGAGAAATAACACCGATATTTTGTACTTGAGAATTTTTATGAAATGTTTAAACTATACAAATATACGATACTATTGTATTATATTTATGGGGCATCAAATGTGCCATCTGTTTGACTCTTGAATAAATAGTTCATTCAAAATTCATTGTAACGCGGTTAGATAACAATCAACAATATTTTTTAATGTAAACTTTTAAGGAAAATTATTTAAGTTTTTCTTAAATATATTCAAAGAAAAAGACATTATGTAGTTACAAAATTATAGTGTTTGCGCAGTTGTCACTAACTCAGTAGACAGCAGCGTAAACAACCGATTTGTTTGTCTCCATCCAGCTCGATGTGGTCGAGACGAAAACTAAGAGTGCACTAAGAGTGACAGAACACTCTGCACCAAAATCTGCGATGACATTACATTTACCTAAGATGAAAGAAATGCCGCGTCTAGACAATGTAGATTAACCAACGCTCAAGATTTGACCGTCGGAACGCGATGGAAACAAATTCGATTATTCTTAAGCGATCACTATTGTATATACTGATGTGCCTTAATTATATCTTGATTCCACTCACATCTAAGTATCAATGTATTTTTATCACAAAACAAACGCGATTGCTTACTGGAAACGACGAAATTGTTATAAATGTACTTCAACTTATACAATTGCGTTTATTATAATATTGGGTCATTAAGCATGAAACTTGACACAGATATGTTAGCGTCAAAGCCCGCAGTACGAGGAATCTTAGGATTGACTAGCCAATGCGCGGAACAACGGTCAAAAGCCGAATGGACATTTTAGACGTATATAATATTTCCTCTGTATCACATACTATTGTACACGTGT
>QVOA01000466.1:0-21256 GCA_014825685.1 Pseudomyrmex cubaensis
TATGCTCACCAACAAAATTCAAGCAAATCTCATACAAGATTTACATATATAACGCGCGCAAACCTTGCACGCAAGAAATGTTATCTGGGTATATTTTTCCGGCATTTCATTTTCTTCGGTAAAAGTTTTCGGTCACGATGTCGCACTATTGAAAAACTGTTATTGAAATACATATTTTCAAAATTATATAAAACAACAAAGACAAAAGCAATAACGCGAGTTCCAAAAACACACTGTGCACTACTGTGCGAACACAGTGTGATTTTCTTCACATTCGACGTCTTGGCATTTCTCATTTTCCCTTGATTACGTGTGTATCAATTGCGTGCGTGTCGCAACAATGAAATGGTTAACAAACGAGGGTCGCATTCGCGTAACAGCGAAACAACTCGCGGACAATTTCTTTCGCAAAACTCACCTCGCTCTTGCAACGCGCGGAAGAAAATGTCTCGCGCGACACGATTCTTTTGTCGCGCACGCATTTAAAAAAGGATTGCATTTGCGAGCGATTTATTCCGAGATCGAGGAAAATGGGTTATTAAGCTACGCAGCTGGAAGAGAGATCGTCGATGTTTGAGAAACATCGCTGGTTTTTCGATCAGCTGACTTTAATTTCATCAAAACCATTTTCACTGCGCGACAGATGGCCGGCGACGGCAGACGAAAAAGCCGTTGCACCCATTAGAAGTGGTGGCGGTTAAAAATGGTAGATACGTCGCGCGCGTATTCGAAAGGGACAGGTTGCTGAGCATACGGCGCAAAAAAACGATATAGCGCGTTGAGGTTTCCGCGAATAATGACGCTCGTTTGCAGAACGTCATCTCTAATTAGCGCGCGTTATCGAAAAATTAAGAAAAATTCTACTTTTCAGATCCAAAAACTACTCCCGGACTGATCGACATCTTTTCTAATGTAAATATTTAGACTCGATTATTTTTCTGCGGCGTGACTTATCGAATAATTGCAGCGCTAAGGAAACTCATGACACAACAGATTATAGCGGTTGTAAAAAAAAATATTCTTTATGTGGCACTGAGAAAAGAGACAGGGAACAATCTTACGCAATCTTTGCCGTGTGAGACGAGACTCGTTTTTTCTAATAATATTTTTCGAACGTTAGTTCGGTTAATAAATGTAATGGAAGACTTTTCGTTGTGCCGATGCGACCTATCGATACAAATGCAACTTCCGGAGAAACGCGACGGACCTTGGACCGTGGCATCGTCGTCGGGTACACGTGTCAGACGAACGAACAAGTAGTATACGGCGTGGTAACGGCTTTAATAATTATTTTTACAACGTTTCCGAGTACACGCGGCCTCAGTTCGTCGCGCTTCGCCGACTCGCAGCTGGCTTCCATACAACCCTGTGAGCGCGCGCGCGCGCGCGCACGGCACAAGGGCGTCTCTCTTTTCGCATGAAAACCGACGCGCTCTCCTATCGGGTATCTTCTTTTTCCGAAACGAGAGATCGGTCGATGTCAAAACCGAATTGAATCTTCTTATCGGCGTAAACGCGAGACGAGTCGCGTGAGAATTTCGAGAGAAGTAAAACGAGAGGGGAGACATAGATAGATAGCAATATCGCGCCGCTGTTGACAAGTTTCATCCTTCGGAAGAACAAATGTCAAACACTGGCTCGTTATCGCGCGTGATGTGTTTGTGTGTTGACAAAAAGTAAATCGCCATTTACGGCATCGATTACTTCGATTGTCGCACGACAATTTCTTTCCGGGCCATTTTTTCGGGAAAAAATCGAGTTCGCACGGGACCGTATCTGGCGAATGAGGACACGTCGAAACTCAACTCGCAAATTTTTTTGGCCTTTTCAACAGTTGAAGTGAGCGATCAAAAATTGCGCGCACCGAGAGCGTCTGCTTTGGCGAGCTGTCACGCAAACACGTGCGATAACGAGCCGGCGTGTTTGTTTTTTTCGAAGGATGAAAAGTTGTCAACAACAACGCTTGTCGTCGCTATTTACGTGTTTCGGAAACTTATCGCCCGATATAAGACTGTAAACAAATATTCACAAAATAAAAAAAAAAACTCGTCGTCTATTTCGACGTTTGCATTTCGATGTTGTATGTTTCAAAGTGTGTAAAATAATTTTTTGTTTTCACGACGTCGACGGCTGCGTACAATTTTCACCGTGCGAGGATTGCGTGGAAAGGGCGGAACTGCGTGCGACTCGGTTGGCAGGTGTAAGTAATGGAAGTAACGTGCTTTTAAAGCAGGAGGGGAATACTTAATACTTCTTCTGCATCAGGTGCTATTTATAACGAGGACAGCTATTATCGCGATGCGTCGCGCAATTTCTCTATAACTCGTTGAAATGTTCAATGGAACGACGCTTAACGGACGAACGGACGGACGGGTGTCGCGTCAGTTAAATGATTGGTATAAACACAGTTTATACATATATACATATATTTGGCCATTGAACGCACGCGCACAAGGAACTGTGCGTCCGTCGTATTTGGATGCGCGAACATTCTCAATAACTTCAACGTGGCGTCGAGTTACACGCAAGTACGTCGTCGTTGTATTTTTATTTTTAGCTCTTAATATACAGGAAAAACAAAGATATAAAGACACGTATGTACACGTTGGTCCGAACTACATCGGGTTTCTTCGATCGAGCGACGAAAGCAATTATTTTCCATGTTCCAGATTTGTCGGGCGGCAACGTGACTGAGTTTCTGGCGAAAGGGACACCACACACACCACACGGAGGTAGTCGCTCCGAATTGCGTGCCGAAATCTTGGAGGGATCACCACGTGGCCATCGCACGTGGTCATGTTATTGTTTTGAACATAAGGGTGTTGTTACTCCTGGCCAGGAGTAGGACAGGGAAATAGGTACGGAGGGTCGGACACCCCTGGTTAGAACCACCAGGAGGGATTTCATTCATGATCCCGAAAGCCACCCCCATTGCCCGGCTCCTTCAGAGACTGCGAGAACGGGCAGGCAAGCGATACATTACCACCAGAAAAGGGTAGTTCCGTGTCGAGGCACATGATGTCTCGGGGAATGGGTAGGGGATCCCTCGGATTTGGCCATTTGATATCTTAATACAGACCCCGTGCGGGAGGGAAAAGAGGCGTCTGTCGAGTCAAGGACGGCCCCACGTCGTATTTTACTTAACGGCAGCCGTCGCCGCCGCCGCCGCCGCCACCACCACCTTTGCCACACGCGGGGCAGTGAGGATAGCTAGGTCAGTTCTTCGCATTACCATCCTCTGAACTTGAGGGTGTCGCGGCCCTATACCTCGTGACTTCTACTAAGAATGTGGGACGGTTATTCGTTTCGAATAGATGACAACGCGAAACTCGCGCGAACGAATGAATTTTTATTCATCGACGCTTACTCAACAATTTTGTATGTTTATAAATATATATTTATGAAGTAACAAATATTATATTTATTGATATATATCGCGCTCTTTTTTCAACCGAAATCATCTGTAACGTTCTTCGGAGCAACTGAAAAAGAGGTGTGTTGTAAAGTGAGTTTTAGTTGCCAAGACCGACGCAAAGCCCGACTCTAAGATTAACCCGTTCGTAATTTTATTCAACGGGAACAAAGATCTGTGTTACAGAACTCTTTTCTCGAAATTGTGTCGAGTATGTGAAAAACTCAATTCGTTCGCGACTGAAATTGTTCTCGAATCTGAAATTGTTCTCGAACCTCGAATTGTTCTTTTCGTCACGGACGGAGGAACGAAGGAAGATTTTATTTGTAAAGTTTAGGATTCCGAGAATTTTAATTTCAACAAACTGTTCAAAGCCGAATGACGTTCTTCGAAAGTTTCAAAAAAAAAACTTTTGCTATTACATGACCAGTAAAAAAAACTTTGCCCATTGAATTTGTTGTTTCGTCAAAGAAACATTATGTTGGCAAACAAAAAATTTAATAAGCATAAAGAGGAAATTTTAATTTCAACGAACCTTGAAACCGAGATGACGTTCTTCGGAAAAGAATAAATAAATACACAGAAAAAAAGTTTCGCTATTAACGAAAGCAACAACAAAACGTTTTGACTCGACCGATTCTTCTCGCTGATCATGTAGCAACTAATTTTCTTGCTAATCTTCTTTTTTTTCCGCGTAACGACACACGAAATCGGCGCGAAGTTGACCGACATGTATGTAGATACGTATTGTACATGTATCTCTCCTCTTTTTTTCACTCTCCGTCTATCTGTGTATCTCTCTCTCTCTCTCTCCGAAGCGCGACATTAACTGTCTACTTCCTAACTTAATCCGTAACTTCCGACGCCGTGACAATCTGACATCCTTTTTATTTTCATTGACTCGCTCCGAGTCGCCTCTTGTACCCAGGGGTCTCGTTCCCAGGATTTTTCTATCGAGCGAGCGAGCGAGTGAGCGCGACGGCGCGCGCGGCCATGTTCGTCTCTACCTATTCAATTTATATCGTTGCGTAGTATATATGCGCGTGTAGTGTAGCCCGTGTGTTTTCTCTCCCTCTCTCACGTTATATCGTGGCCGGAGACGGACGAAAAAAAGAGAGCGCCAAATTGACGGACGGCAAGCGGCGAGAAGAGAACGATTGTGTCTGCGTTCCGCTGTGCGTTTGTTCCCTTTCTCGACGTTTCCAACTCGAAAAGAAGTCGGAAATTTACTCAGCGATATAAGCGCGAAGAAAGTTCACGAACACGTAAACTTTATCGAGACGATGGGAAACGATATATATATATATATATATATATTGCTCTTGCGTGTCGCATCTTATAATTTTCGTAGATAAGAGATCCATCCTAGGCAAACATTTGGAGAAATAAACGCGTGTCACAAACGCGTATCGCGCTTTTCACGGAAAAGCGGTGAAAAGTTGTGATCTTTCTTTTCTCCCCCGCCATCGATCGACGAGCGCGATAATCCGCGTGCGCGTCGCCAAAATTGACGCGCAATGTCAAATGGGAAGAATTTCAACAATTAATTAGAAGATTGCTATCTTTCTCTCTTCTCTCTCTCTCTCTCTATGTCCCCTCCCTCTCCGTACCGGTCGCTGAGCGATAATCCGCGTGCGTCGAGAAAATCGACGCGCAATGTCAAATGAGAGAAATTTCGACAATTAATTAGAAGATTGCGCCCTCAATTCCGGACACGACCCCGGACACGACCCCGCTCGCGCGCGCGCGCGCGCTCTTCTCCACTTTAATTAAAATCGCTAAGCTATATCTCACCGGATAACGCTCGCGCCGTCTCAAGAATTCGTTCGTAAACTCTCTCCGTGCGCCCAAGTGGGCATCGGCTCGCGTTATCAGCGACGTATCAGTCGGAAAGGTCTGTTAATATGCTCGATCAGCGGTTGCGAGCGGTTTGTATTCTCCGGCTTCTCGGCTCGGAAAGAGACACAGCGTCCGCCTCGCCTCCTTCTCAGACGCTCTTGTCGATTGCGATGATTCATCGTTTTACCCCCGTACAGGGTGTTCTCATCACGCTGTCGCCGCTTCTCTCTTTCTCTCTCGGCTCTTTTTTTTCCGCGAAACGGCGCGAATCGATAGCGATCGCCGTCTTTGGTCCCAAGGGCGAGATCGAGTGTACCGCCAGTAGAACGCGCGTCGTACAGTAGCGCGTATCTGCGTGCGTGTCGATCGTGCCAGTGGGAAACGGCGCGCGACGTTGCGTGGCAGGACACAACGCACGTGTATATATATATACACACACATATGTGTGTGTATACAGAGACGTATGTGTGTGTGTGCGTGTGCGCGCGCACAGCCGAAAGATTCGGAGCGGCAGATGTTAAAACGCCCAATGAAAACCGGTCATGTTGATGTAGCTGCCGACGCGTCTTGCCGCGCCGTACCGCACACCGCGAATCACTATAAAAATATTCTGCCATTGTCTCGTTCGCCGCTGTATTTTTTTTTTTTTCTCTTCTTTTTTTTCACCATCAACGGCCAATCGCGACGCGCCGCTCTCGCGCGCTCGAATCGATATAAATTTTCGCGCTTCAACGTTGCGTCATTAACAATTTAAACATCTGCTCTCTCTCTTCGGATTTGATTCCAATCATCTTCGATCGTTGCGGTTCAGCCCGCGGTGACACGTAAAGTTGAACACGTAATAATATTAACAGAGCGCACGTGGTCGAAACGTTAAATACGTTAATTATGTTTCATGATACGCTAATTATGATTTTTACGTGCTCCACGTGGTTTTGTTTTTTACTAACATCTGCGGTTTCGTCGTACAAACGGATTTTTTTCTCTCGATAGCAGAAACAAGAGAAAAGAAAAACATTCGATCCTGTAAAGACTAGAGCACTTATATATAATGTGTTTTTCGACAACGATTTTAGTCGACCAGTAGAGGTAAATGACCTTTAAGCAGACGATGATCCCAGCAATTCCTGGGAAAAATCTACCTGCATCCCAAACGATGAAGAATGTGTCAGACGAAAAAAAAAACATATTTCCGAGAAAAACGCTTGTGTGAAAATAAAGCGATTCCTGCAACTGGCAACATTTTCACGGTCAAGGTATTTTACCATTTTCGCGCGTGACAGACCGCATTCAAATCGTATCGCCGCGCTGAAACGTAAGAGTCCAATCAATCAATTCTCTTGCCGTACTTATTCTCGCAATGAGATCTGAGCGAATTGCATTAACCTACAGACATACATTACATACGCGTTCGCTACGGTAATAGTCTACGTGCCTGCGTCTAGTTTTCTAGCCACTGCGACCACGTTTGTGTGACAACGCGACTCCCAATGAACTCGCATTTCTCTTTCCTCTAATCTCTCACGATATTTCTCTCAAGTTTGACATTCGTGTAAGATTTAGTTAGCGAAAAAATTAGTTGCTATAAGGCCAGCAAGAAAAATTTACCTACCAACAATTTAAAAGCTCGTGAAAATTTATGACCAAGTATTAGAGTCGATATGAGTTCATATATGAGCCGGATGTATGTGCAAATATAAATAAATGTAAATTTTTAAATTGTAAATTTTGACAGAATCATGCATTAAAAAACAAACGTTTGCTTCTCAAGTAATAAATATATAGAAAATTCTTACAAAATTCACATAACCATGTTCTGATTTCTGATGATTGGTCTGATTTCTCCACTATTCTTATTGATTAAATTTTTGGCGTCGTCATAGTCGTATTACGTAATCAAATATAAATATATTTATTAACTTTTTTTAAGCGTGTAAATTAATTTTTCGTGTACAGACAAAAAAAAATAATTTATGAGTTATGCAGACTGGTCTGTGAGACTCACGCGATTTTAAAATCGAATATCTCCGCGAAAAATTAATAGTTTTTCAATTATTCAAAAATCTTAGTTGACTGGGCTGTTTGAGCCGTAGGACTGGATGTTTTGTCGTAAAAAAGTGTTTCTTTCCTAAACGTTTCGGTTTATTTTTAAATTATCTTCAGTTGGCTGATTTACAAAATAAATAATAACAATTCAAGTCGGTTACAAATTCAAGTATAAATGTTAATAATTGTTGTTTCAATAGCATATCTAATACATACTCCTTCATTGTTGACGATACTTGCACATGTTAAAAGATATTGAGACTTAATGTCAGTCAATAAAATATGAGTTCACTCACTCTGTGAGAGTCTCACTCTGTGAGAGCATCGCAATGAAGGAGTATGTATTAGGTATGCTACTCAAACAACAATTATTAACATTTATTGAATTTGTAACCGACTTAAATTGTTATTTTTTATTTTGTAAATCAGCCTACTGAAGATGGTTTAAAAATAAACCGAAACGTTTAGGAAAGAAACACTTTCAATTTTTTACGACAAAACATCCAGTCCTACGGCTCGAACAGCCCAGTCAATCAAGATTTTTGAACATTACAAACACGAGCCTGAAGTTTTCACCTTAGAATTACGTTAAATTTTTCAATTATGTTATTTTCAATCAAAAGTTTGAACGATTCTGTGTCAAAAACAAAAATCAAATTGAAAAAATCTCTAGTAGAAGCGTTTCAAAGATAGAAGCGTTTAAATAAACCTAAGTTACTAGAGACGTCGATCGCAATTTTTGAGCGGATCTGGGAAATCCATGTCTACGTACGAAGGGTTAATAATTTTAATAAATAAATAGAGTGAAGTAGACAGCTCCAATAATTAAGCAGAAAGAGGATGTAATTACAATTTAGAGATGTAGTGAACGCATGCTTTTACTCAGACGCGGAAGCTGCTGTTATAAAGATGTGATCGACGACTGTCTGCTTAAGGAGTTGCTATGTTAAAAGCATGCGTTCACCACTGCATCTCTAAATTTTGAAAAAGACATAAACCAAAGGTCAAAAACGTTCAATATCAAGTAATAAAATAAATTTACTCTATACACAAGAACAACCATGTTTGCTCCATACGGCCTAATTTTAACGTCCTCTTTCTGCTTAATAATTTTAATACATCTGGAAATTCAAATTAAACTTAATTTGAAAATTCACGCAGAATACTTGCATCATATATGTACATAAAAACACTAACTTATTTCTCTATGAAAAGATCTCCATGGAAAAATCCATTGCTAAAAGCATCACACATTTGGCATATAAGCTCATATCGACCTTAATACTTTTAATTAGTTGTAAAACTGTACTAAGCCTACTAAGATTTTTGTTGACGAAACAAACAATTCAACAGACTCTCAACTTTTTCTTTCTGGTCATATAATAGCACTTTCTTTTCGTGTATTATTTTTAAAATATCGTGTGTGACACACGTTTTTACGAAGATAAGATATTTCTTTTCCCGACAATATGTGAAAGATAAATATCTTTGTATTTTTACAAAACATTTCGGTCCTGTCGCTGGACAGTTCTCTGTGTCATGGAAAAAAATGGTTTGCCAGAAGAATAGCAAGAAGATTAGTTACAAGCCTATTGAACGTATGTTATTTTGTCGACGAAACGTTTTTTGCTGATAAAACGAAAAATTTAGTAGACTAATTTTTCTCGCTGATCAAATATTGCTGGCGTTATGCATTATGCAAAAGTGCTTTGATGAATTATTTTTCGATTTCCTGAAGCTTATTCCACACAGAAAGAGAGTGGCGCAGAAGATAATCGTAGGTACACTTGGCTCGATGCATTTTGGCTCAAGGATTTTTTTGATATTTCAAATACAAAATAGATTGAAATTGTATTTAAAATACATTGAATAATACAATATTTAAAATACAAAATACAAAATACTTTTATGTGATTCGCTAAAATACAAAATACAAAAACAAATTGTATTTCAAATACTGTAGGTATTTAAATTACAAGTATTTGAAATGAAGTATGATTTGAAGATGAATTTCAATGAAGTATTTGAAATGCAGTATTTCAAATACAAGTACTTGAAATATGTCCAGCTCTGTACACAACGTGCTATCAAACATGTTACTTCTCTTTTTTTTATAATCTAATCTACTTTTATGTTGTATATAATAGTAGCTTTACTGAAAATAAAAGTAAGTAACTGTACGTTTTTTCCGATATGTTACAGAAATTTGTAGAAACTCGATTTTGTGTCTTGAGTTATGCATTTTACCTGATGAAAACAAATCCATTAGTCACTATACTTTTGTACTGAGTGAAGCTTATTAGAAGTAGCATGTAATTAACACGTGACCGTATGAAATCGTTCTACATGTTTCTGATAAGTCTGGTAATTTTACGAATAAATGTTTGTGCATATAATGTACCGTACAATAGTTGGCAAAACTGTTTGTTCCGTGTACCTGAGATTATCTTCAGGAAATCGGAAAATATAATTCATGAAAGCGAGTTTGGCGGTATCCCGAAACCTACCGTTTGGGATTTTCTCTTTTTTAATGTACGTATATTTGTAATAGAAAAAATCTAACTAACAGAATTGTCCCGAAAGACTTTCAAAAATATCTCGTGGTGTCGAATACGTTGTTACGTGCGCGACGTCTTTTCTCTGTTTAGGTAAGTTTTACAAAACGTGCAAAAGTTTTACGGCGAAACAAAGACGCGCGAAAAACGTAGACATAAATTATCCGGATCTTAAATGAAAAGAAGGGCTGCGTTCAATTTAGTACGCGTTGTAAAAGTGGCCGATCCTCTTCCAGTTCACAGCTGTCTACGATTATTATATTTTGGAGGTCTCTCTCTCTCTCTCTCTCACACACACACACACATATATATATACACAGACGCACATATTCTGTCTCTCACTGACTCACTTACTCTCACAGACTGTCGTATCGATTACTCGGCACCATATACCTGGGTTTTTGTCGCTACCGCGATTCAGGGTGAACTAATGCTATGACGCGCATCCAGCTATGTGCTCTTTGTCATGTTAAACACATCAGACGCATCCTGTTACTTACTGGGAGCACCCAGTAAGTTGTAATAACGCTCCGACGATATGCAAATGCGCGCAACTTTTTTTTCTCCACCAACTTTTTGGACGAAACGAAAACGAACCTATATCACTGCCACCCCATCCATCTGTTTTCCCAGATTCTTCCGAATCATTCCGCGGGAGAGTTTCGCCGGAAGATACGTTCGCCAGTCACAGCAAGTTGCTTCTCGCAAGTTGTGCGCTCTCATAAATTTTTCCCTCATCAGATATAATGCGTTACTTTCTCGGAATTTACGTTCGATTGTCGTTTCGACGAATTTCATCAGTATTTTCCCAGTCAATCAAAATCGATTCGCTCGCCGAATTTGGGAGGGAAAAATCTGGCAACTGTTCCCGAACTCGGACAGATGTTCTCGGAACGGTTTTGGAAGCTGCGTGAATCGAAATGAAACAGGGGCCACGTGCGGAGGAAATTCATTTCCTTTTACGGCGCGGCCTGTGAAAAATGCGCGCGCAGATGTGCCCGGATGTTTATTTCGGTGACAACAATTCGGGCGCTCGTCAACGACGTAAGCGTAATCAGCCCTCTTTCTGTCTACCTTGTATGGACTTTTTACGGGAGCGAAAAAACGTACGCAAGAGACTAGAAAGATGCTGAACAGAAGAGATGGATACTGACGATCAGAGAGTTCTGGGTTCCGTAATTAATTACCTTAAGGATACGTGTGCGTTAAGTTCGAACATTGACTAATGATTCCGCCAGTCGTTGCCTCGAAATTCGTTTCTCGCGATCGCGCGAGACTAATAAGGAGCAAATTTTCACGATTGTATCTCTCCAAGGTGGACCGACGAGATAAGCCGATTAAACGCGCGCACGAGAGAATCGCCATCTGCCACTTTTCCCGTCGTCGAAAAGGGTCCCGTGGAAAAATCCCTCCCCTCGCGCGTCCCCTTCGCGCTCGTGACACGATCGACTCATAAATTCCAGAAATCTAAAACCAGCCTCGCCAATGAGAACGCGACGCATCAGACAGAGAGAAAGACGCGAACAAAAAGATCCGTGACGGATCGACGTGTATATGTATGTACACACATCGGATTCATGCTCGCAGGATCTCCCATAGCTATGGTAACCATAGCTACTGTACAAACAAGATGGCCGACGGCTTCCGGTTTTGGTTGTGGACGCGGCAGCTGTGCGGATCTAGTTTCTCTCTAGGCTCCGGTACTCTCTCTTCGATGAGAGAAAGAGAGGCAGAAAAGGAACAAACAGTTTCGGATCGATTATGGTCCGAGATTTATGATCCCGGACATATTTGCAAGAATTAAAACACATACATCGATCGCCGGGATGCGTAAATCGTCACTCGTGAAACTTAGCTTGCGAACGGCATCGAACGCGACCGTAAACGTTGCATCCGCGTCGACGTGACCCGAAGATGATTTACCGACCGTCCTCTCTCCACGAGATTAGCGCGCTTAATGGCGGCACATGGTATCCATTAATGCGAACAAAAGACGATCCGGGAAGATCGATGACGAAGAACGCGCATCCCCTATCGCGCTATCTCGCTAACCCCGGAGGTTTCTGCCGGCAGAAATAAATGCTCGCAAGCTGTCGCTCCCGACACCTCCGATTGCCAATTTCTATTCACCGGCGCGGTTGCACCCTGCGCCCCGGTCTAAGCGCGACAGCTAATCCCAATTACAAACGGCCATTAATTTTAATCGGCGGATCAAAATCAGGTCAGCGCTCGCACGAGAATTATGCTACGTATATCTCCCCTTCTCACCCACCCCGCGCGCGCGCTTCCACGCCGTTAATCGATCCGCGCGCCGCCGAGAGCCCGCCTTGATTTATGTTTACACGCTAATTATTCTCATTTACATAAAGATGGAACGAGCTCGGTTAGATTCGTGTGTTGCGCGCGCGCGCGCAATGGACGGGAGGAGGAGGAAAAAGGGGAGTATCTAATATACAACTGTCTCCGCTCTAAATTTTACGATCGCGCTTTTCAAGGCGTTTTTTGTTTTTTTATTAAAACGCATCGGCCACGTAAGTGGCGCGTACGCCACATGTGATTTCTGTGCAGCGCGTACACGCGCTTTCGTATCTCGCGACGAGAGCTACGAAACACGCTGTACTCTCGCGCGCCTTAAGAGCGATTATCCTTGATCGGCAGCGGTACGTTAGCAGTAGGTACATACCGTACCAGCTACATTCGCTTTTATGACGTCATAATGAACCGACAATCAGCAGCATTGTCGACATAATTCTCAGTGGCGTTGTCAAGCTCGATCCCGAGTCGACGACGACGTATCCTGTTAGAGTTTTTCTTCAGTAACTCAGAACTTGTCCTCTGTCTATTTTCTTGCAATGTAGTAAGTTAGGTAACATAGAGAAAGAAAAAATAGGACTGTCACACGAAAAAGCCGAAAAAAGATTTTTCGACGAGATACCTGTTTTGAAACTGTCTCGTGATGCAATTTATCGACGACGCGAGAGATTTCGGTGATGTAAAAAAAAAAAAAAAACAAATCAGGATTGACACAAACTTATGACTATTTGTCACAGAACAGACGGAACCCCGTAGAAAGATATTTTGTTCTTCGCGCATGGAGACTTTGAAGTTAAATCGATGGGAAGCAATATATGAACGAATTGAAACGAGTCGCCTCGACGGTCGGGACGGGACGACAAGAGAGAGGACTAACAGTGGTTGACGCACGCACACACACACACACACGAAATATGGTCGCGCGAAAATGGACGAGAGAGCTTTCAAATCGGTGTTCTTAATTGACCGAACGATTGACCGTCGTCGCGACGATTCCACATGCTGAGGAGACGCGCACGCGATTTCCCAATTTAGTCGATCAAGTACCGAAACAATCTCCGAGCGTTCTTTTGAGGGCGACCTTTCAGCTTCCTCAAGGTGATCCCGCGGCTGACAAATGCGTTCGATAAGTCTCTCGCGTATCTCGAATCGTTACTCGCCTCCTTCCACTATATTAATTCGATCTTTTTTGACGATTCGCTTCGTACTCGAGCTTACCGTCAAAAACGTGGAACATCTTTTGACGATTCGGTGTTTTACGTGTTTTTGATGATATTACATAAAATTATTATCGCGCACGTTTGTCGCATAGTAAAAATAAAAAATGTAAGAGGACAAAGAGTGAGGTAACACACGTAAGGTAACGTAAAACACGAGATAAATATTTCGTGGAAACTTGAATGAATCTACGAAAGAGGGGAAAGAGAGAGAGAGAGAGAAGGTAGTTCGTACAACAGAAATAAATCAATATCAATAATAAATCCGTGCCTCTCTCTTTCTCTCTTTTTTTTCGCCTTCGTCTCTCTCGATGCGTAGCGAAGGGTGGAAACTCGGGAAAAGGATGAAATGATGCGCCGCTAATTCTGTTACGTTCGTCATCGACGGTGCGCGACGCGCATTGTGTGCGCGCGTGCACGTGCACCAAAGCGAAATGTGCCTTCGAGCGCATGCGCCGGGGCTCTATGTACAGGGTGGTTCATCATGTATGTATATAGGACGAAGAGCGACGCAGAGCGGCGCGGCGGCGTGGTGTGGCGTGGCATGGCGTGGCGTGGCGCGCCGCCGCTGCCGCTGTCGGCAGCTGTCAGACAGCTGTACGGGGGCTTTTTACCTGCTCCGCGCGCTTACTATAATCGCGCGCGTATGACTCCAACTGCTCTCCGACGAAACATACCAACGATCGGGGGATCTCTTGAACGTGAGGTGAGAGATCACCCGATCTGCGCAAAAATTTACACGAAGAAGACGGACGGACGAACAAAATTTCCACGCCGACGATATGTGTTTTACGCGCGAAGTTATCGCGCCGACGCGCTTTTATCATCTCTCGCCGATTGTTCTTTTGCAATCAACCGCGCAGCGCGCGGGTCCGGTTAATGACTTCTTTGTTACTTTCAGCGCTTTTTACAAAGCAGATAGCGCCGGCTTGTATTATAATGCGTTTCTTATTTTAAAGAAGAAAATGTATATTCTTCAAAAGATCGATTCTTCGAATTGAATTTGTGTAAAAGAACGAGGACCGAATAGTTCGGACAGAAAAGTTCGTTCGGTGAGCAAAAGATTTTGACATCACGGTCTAGCCCGTATGTCAAACAGTTTCCGTATCAATAATTTGATTTCACGTGAATGTCGCAGTAACTGTGAATAAACTTCTTTCCGGTTTTCTTTCGCGCTAAGAAATCGAATAAAAATTATATAAATAGTACCAATTTAAATTGTTATTTCTCTTTGCGTGAATTTCGCAATAATTGTAAATAAACGTTATTGCGAATTGTCCGTGAATAACTTCTTTCCGATTTTGTTTCGTCGAAAGAAATCGAACAGACATTGTAAATAGAGTCAATTTAAATTGTAATTATTTTCTCTTTTGTAAGTATTATGTTTAAGGTGCGGCACGTGTGTAAAATCTCCCCATTGTTTACGTTCTGCAAGTCCGTATAAAAATGCATAAATGTATAAATAATTAATTAATAAAAGTTAATTACGTAATTAATAAAAATGTATAAATGTATGTACATAATTTATATTTCTGTGCCAATAAAATGTACTGAAAATTTTCTAAACAGAAATTTATGTATGTATATTTTGTTTTTTTAAGTTAAATATCTCTCCTCTTTTATTATTTGTCGGATATGATATTTTTTTATTGAATATTTGTGTGCGGTACGTGTGTGACAAAAAAGACTCGAGTGTACGAAGAACGGAGGTGGCAATTTGCTGCGTTCGCGTTTAGCTATCGCAAACGCCTCGAAGACGTTACATCCGGCAAGCGGCCGGATCGATACGCGAGAGAGTGGAGAGGAAGAGAGAAAGAGAGAGTCTCTCTCTCTCCCTGGCACCGGCCCTGAAGCCAAGACAGACCTTGGACTCCTGTGAAAGGGAAATTCGAGGCACCCTGACGATGAAGGGTACAGTAGCGATATTTCGAATACTCCTCCGTTCATCATCAGATTATTTCACAAAATATATCGAAAGACTTACTCGTTAGAATCTCATTGGGAGAGAAGAGCTTTCCGTCGGATAAAGCAATTTTTCCAGATGTACGCGAATAAGATTAATTCAATTCAACCGTTACCGCGCAAAGCGGACAAAATGAAGAACGCCGTCAACCTAATATTTCCAATCCGATTTCTGACGAGATCGAAAAATCCAATGAGCGCGTAACGCGCGTGAAGCGTGCGATATACGCACGCGGTGTTACACATACGTACGCGCGAGCATGACTCAGATCGCGCACACACGCACGCACCGTACGCACGTACGTACGCACGCACGCACGCACGCACGCACGCGCTCGATGCACAGAGCTGCAACTCAAAATCGATATAGCGAATCTAGCCAGATTATATCCTACGCAGGGCTTCGCACAATACTTGTAATCCGTAAACCGTGACCGCGGTTGAGGCCATGGTGATATTTAGGCGCGTACGTAAGAAATCGATACCAAACGATGCGAGTGCAGTTCGACTGAATAAGTCGAAAGAGAGAAAATATTGCCGACGATATTAAAACTCTTGCTGTGTACACACGCATACATGTACAGAGAGAAAGAGACATTAATTTCTTCTCGGAGTACTTTAAAGAAGCAAAACTTTTATCGAATTTTCCAGTTTTTTCCCAATAAAACACCGCGGCACGCCGCTTCCGCCTACTCGAGTTACCGACGCCGCAACACCACGAATATTTCATATTTTTCAAGACAATAATTGCACAGCGAGGCAACCCCCACGTTGTTATTAAATGCACGTGAACAAATGTGTGCACGAAAAGGCGTCAGTCTGTTCCCGCGTGAGTTTTCGAAATCGACACGGGACTGTGTATTGCACATCCTGATTGCGATATTTAACCCTTAAAGGCTATGGGTGAAAGTTTCACCTCATGCGAATTTCGTTTTAACGTTATTAAAAAACGTAACTACTGGCAATATCAATTTTATGAATATTATTCACAGACAGGCTATTTCGACTTTTTTGATTTCTAAGATAGAAAAAGATATATTGAAGTGAAATTTCATCCATGATATTGACGTGATTTTTTGATAGATTTAAAGGTTAATAAATACAATTTTACATCAAGTTTCGTTCTTTCGCGCGCGCGCGAACCAATCTTTGAATCATCGGGTTAAATAATGTAGATCTGGTTTTGCAATTTTGGCGTGCGTTCTTGTCAAATAGTCGTTTACGAGGACGCGGCGTCACGAAGGGGTGGATACGGGGTATCGTCACGAGAGAGGAGAGAAAGAACGAAGAAAGACGACACCTGCGCGCGCGCGACCCCACAAGAGCGAGAGAGTGAGATCGGGCAAGAAGAGGGGATGAAGTTATCGAGAAAGAGAGATGCGAAGGGTGTAGACGCAGGGGTGAGCGGAGAGAGAAGCTGAGGGATAGAGGGGTGCAAGGAATCTCCATCGCGTAGCAAACGGGTCGATCGAGTGCGTGTGCAAACATTTTCCGCGTGCGTTTTATATTCGCGTGTTCGTGAAAATTCGTCCCGGCAAAAGAAATAGACGACGCAACAGAAATGTATCGCGCAATATTTTTCTTAAGCTTGTGCAAAAATAAAATAAATCAAAATCTGGAAAATAAATTTTGCACACACACGCAGACACGCAAAATTACTTTGATTTCAATACAAGTCTCTAAATTATTTTTTGACAATCACGTAACAAACATATTATTTTTTGAAAACATACTTCGAAGGGATGCTCTTTGTTGTTAATTAATTGTTACCGTAACTCACGAGCGCGATAAAAATTATACAAATTTACAATAATTTTACATTTTTGAGACCGCACGTTTAAAAAACGGAACATTCGGGAAGCTAAAAAAGAGAGAATATATCGTTAGGCCGTGTTCTGCGTGAACGCGTAGAGAATTCGAGAGATATTGTCGAGACGTGCGCGCGCGCGGCCGTCGTCGCACGTGCGTGCTTTCGTGTGTACGGGGAGGCTGTGACTCATCCTGTGGGAGAGGGAGAGAGAACAAGTCCTGTTCCCGCGGCAGGAAACAACGGGTGGGGGTGGGGATCGATATATCGACTCGAGAAACACTCCTGCCGTTAGGGGAATTGCGTAGCTTCAAGGTCCTCCTCCCCCACGGGCCCTCCTCACTCCTTTCCACGTTTTCTTTCCCTCTCTCTCTTCCTCCCTCCCTCTCTGTCTCTCTCTCTCTTTCTTTCTCTTTCTCTCTCACCGCTCCTGATAGATTCGATTTTCCGACGGACTCGGAAGCGCCGGACCGTTTCTCGTTTCATTTAAATTTCGCGAGCGAAAAGCGCTTGTGTACTTAATTTTCTGCCTCGCCTTCGCGTTCTTCTGTTTTTAAAAGCGTTATCGTAGAGTCGAGATATTTAATCAAGTCGTGGAAACACTCGCGCGCGCACTCAAAGAGATAAAACGGAGAAGAGTAATCTGCTAAATTTGAAGTCATTTTTCAAAGAGAGAGAGAGAGAGAGACCTGGTTTTAAACGAATTAAAGCACAGCGTGCGCGCTCTCGATGAGAAATGTAAATTGTAATCCGGGACAGCGCGCCGGATATATTTTATCGTCGATTATCAGCCGGGAGGTTAAAATTAGAGTCTGGAAGAAGCGAAGGTTAAAAAGTTAACTGCTTGTATTACATCGGGATATGTAACTGCTCTGCCTCTGTACTTAACTTTCTACAGATAAACGTGATCTTAAAAACGCTTGTCATCGGCGAGACAATTACATTAGAGTACATACAGCGCGCGCTCTCTCGATTTTTCCATCAAGCCAAGTACTCACAGTCGTATTGTACAACAACGACGGGCAACGGAGTCCGTCGCATTATTTTGTCGTAACGAGGAGCGAGAGCGGGTTGATTGGCCTGCCGTCAGATAACCCTGAGCAGCCGAGAATTGTATCCGGTTATCGTTGCGGTTATCGCTTTAGCGAATAACGCAAAAAGCATTCGTAATGCGCTCGCGAGACTTGCGTTGTGTTCATCGAGAACGCGGGCACAGCCGCTGCGCGTTGCAGTAAACGTAACCAAACCCTCTAGTCCACGCACACGAAAGAGATCCCCCTTTCTCCCTCTCCCCTCCTCACTCTCTCTCTCTCTTTTCCCTCGCTCTCTTTCTCTCTCTCTCGTCTCTCCCGTTCACCTCTCGCTGGCTTTGACGGGCTTCCGTTGTTTCGATTTATCGTGAAACCGGAACCGAAACGGCACTTCACTCTAGCCGACGCGCGTTCGCGTTCATTTCGTCTTTCGCAAAAAAAAAAAAAGAAAAAAGAAAAAAAATTCGCAACACGCGGGGATCGTCCGATCGTTCGATCGCGAGAAACAAAGCGGCGGATTAACATAAGCAGCTACGCGTGTAATAAAAAAAAATAATACGTCAAACGACATCGAAGTTGTGAAAAAATTTAAATATTGCGCGTGTTAAACAGCCTTGCGTCATACGTGTGAGAACGCACGAATACGCACTATCGGTAAATAAAGCGAATAAAAAATGAAAACAGGGATGCTTGCGAACTGATACGGCGGGTCAATGATCCACGTGTTTATGAGAAATCGGGTCAAAACAAGAAGGAAAGCGATAAAAATCAAACTAGCAGTCGAGAAAGGGAGAGAGAAAGATACAGAGTGGATGCGGCCTCTCGACAGCAGGTGTGCGATGAACTCTCGAGGGCAGAGTCCTTTCTCGCTAGCGAAAGGAAAGACAGAGCGGGGACGGCCGTTCCTTCCCCTGGGATAAAGAGGGTGTTAAGTTCTAGGGGTGTGGGTTGTTGTGACGGCGTCGTGCCTGTACACACCGGTCTTCGACTTCTCGCGATCTATCATCCTTTTCTTTCACAGTTCGTGCGACTCTCGAAAGCGTTGCCGAAAATATATTCGAGAATCCGCTCGCGTGCGCTGGCAGATTCGAGAGACAGAAAATCCGAGTCTTTCCGAAACTGACGTGGTTTTGTTGGTCTCGAGAGAAGAATCTTCCGAAAAACCGATTTTTTTTTCTCGTTTGCAAAATCGCCGCGAAACAACGTTTTCAAAACGCTGTTTTGTTGGTCAGGAAATGCTCGTGTCTTGTAAACAAAAGAGGTCTGATCTCTCTTAAATAGATTAGATAGAAAGTGCGCGCGCGCTATCAGAAAGGTACGCACCGATCAGCGAAATGCTAATTGATTAAATAACGGAATGTTATCAAACGGTTGCCATACACGTACGCGATCCGGTGCGCGTGTCGCCGGGCAAACAACACACGTTATGTTCTTCTGAACGAGACGAGAAGTTCGATACGCGATTATTATGACCCGCGGTGAGCCTTGAACTTGCCCTACGATAAGCGAAGCCGTTTACGGTCGATGTTGCCGCGCGCCTTCTCCTGAGTATTCGTCAATAATCACTACGTTGTGTATGTAGCAACGCTTTTTTTTCAAATTACTGTTGGAAAAGATTGACTTATCAGAATGTAACGCTCGTGCTTTGAAATGTAATGTATTTAGCGTGTATTGACATGTTACGCGTTTGGCGAGACAAATATTTTTGCATTTGTTGTCGACTCACGACAATATCACCCTGTTATAGCCAGCGGTTTTCTAAATAAAGCTTTTGAAAATCGATCTTGGTATTGATAAGAAAACAAAAAACAAGACGGACAGTACTGGAAAATTGAACTTAAAAAATTAAGAGTAATGTTCTCGAACAATCTCTAGCAGCAGCATAGTTTGTTAGAGCTCTCGATCTAAAATCGAATCGCCAATAAAAGACAAGTATAAACGCTGACAAATATAACGCCGAGAAATCATTTGTCATATCGCACATTTGTTACAGTTCATTAAATTTCGTTTTCGCATTTAAATAAATTGATTCGTTTTCAAAATCTCTACATCAACTAAACAATTTCGATGATAATTTGCTCGACTTGTCAATTTTACTTGTCTTTAATTCAATTGATTTTAATTTTCTACGAGATTTTATATCATAAAAGTTTATATTTTATAATAAAGATAAAAAATTTATTATTTCTTTGTTGTACGCGATATAATTGCTCATAATCCTCTATTCTTTTAAATACGATTTATTTGTTAATCGGAATCTTTGTATTTTTAATTTATTTTAATATATACTGGCGATTTTCTTCTTTTTTTTCATCTATCACCGAAGAAGATTCGATTTAAGAAATGTTTGATTCTTGTGAATAAAATTGTATACGCACACATTAACATCTAACAGGGCTCGCATTAGCTCTTTGCTCGTCTTTGGAATTTTGATGATATTTTAATCACATTATACGTATTTAATTTACATAACAATTATAAGAAACTTAGTTTTAATATACTTCAAAGTCTTAGTTAAAGTCTTCTGTTATTAATAAGCATCTGAAAGAAAATTTTTGGAATATTTTAAAATTATTGACGGAGATAAAAGAGAGATAACGAGAAAGGGAAAGAGAGAGAAAGAGGAGAGAGACGGAGATAACGGTTTGAATATTTTTGTAGTAACCGTAAAATTAAAACTTGTTCAAACGCGGGATCGCAGGTAGGTCGGCGCCATTCCTAGCGGAGGTGAACAGTCAGCCAGTCAACCCACCAACCCCCTATTCAATGTCGCTACAATAATAAACCATCTCGGTTATCTGTATTTCTGTATTTCCCTCAGGGATTCTCGGTACATTCAGGCACATCGAGGCCAAGTTCAAGCTATATATATATAACGGCTTTATAACGGCGTTATGTCTGTACACCTTTCTACGGCTGTACATCGCGCATGTCTATCGGGATTTCGTAGAAACCAATTACCGCAAAATCGCGTGCGTATTTTTAATCGTATAAAGGACTGTGCGATTTTTCAGTGTTCGACATTTTCATAGTTTTTCAATACAGATATCTATTTTTTTTTTTTTTTTTTTTTT
>QVOA01000467.1:0-11617 GCA_014825685.1 Pseudomyrmex cubaensis
GTCGAACCTGGAATCTCCGGCTTTCCGGGCCGTCGCCTTCCCTGTTAGGCCACCGAGGCACTTGGAGTTATTCTCGCAATACTATTACCTATATCGAAGATGATCTCGATGCTGTGATAATGCCTGGGAACGGCTCGTATTGGCCTTATATAGTTCTTAGTTCAACTTTCACCAGCCTTAATAAGTTATTTTAATATTTTGTATATAATTGAGAAGTTAAATATAGTACACGTACTTAAAATTATTTAGGAAGAAATTAAAATTTTTTTTTGTTTTCAATAATACTTCGAAAAAAATGACCTATAAAGTCATAAAGCTTTGTATTATCTCTCTTGACAGAAAAAAATATCTTTTGATATTAATCAAGAGGCACAGTAGTGTCTCGTGCCAAGGTCACACGCACCGAAGTAGCGCTCGAACTGCACGAGGCGCACCGTGCCTCTTATACGCGAAATTCAGGTAATGAAAAAGAGCGGAGATTTTTTAGAGCAATATTAAGATAACGACTGAATCAATTTTGTTTTAGTCTTAATTGATTCAGAATAAAATTTACAGAATAAAACATTTGAAGAAAAGTATTCTTGCGTTTTTTTGGTCTGTGGCTTCTGAACAGAGATAATGGAAGATAAACAAAAATGCGTGTGAAAAAATTATCTAAAACCCTATTTTATTATTAAAAAACAATATACAATAACATAATTGTGTCTATAGTATAAGTGTCTATATTTTTTAAAAAATATTTAATGCAAAAAAACTTAGCGCGGCTGCATCAGACTGCCATACAAAGAAAGAATTTTATTATAGTTGAGCAACCGCGTCAAGGTTTTTTGCATTAAATATTTTTTATATTTTGAAAAAATTGTTTTTTTTGTTACACCTCTGTGTTCTAGTAATCAATATAATCTTACCAAAGTACATAGTTATGTACTTAGAATTTTAATTAATAATCACGGAAAAAAAATTAAAGCGTAGTCTTACTATAGACGCAATTATGTTATTGTATATTGTTTTTTAACAATAACACATGTTTTTAGAGAAAGTATGTTTTGTAGTATACATATAATAACGAAAAAAAGCTAAGGCATAGTCTTCGTTTTGACACAAGTATGTTATTGGAAATTGTATTTTTATTCAATATTGTTTTCTATTGTATATAGTTTTTCAATATAATGTACAAAAGTTTACTTAGTGCTGCTTTTTGATGTCACTTCTTTTGTAAAACAGGGTTTAAGAGAAAAAATGTTTTGCAGTATATAATATTTTCTAAATCAAGTTTTATAAAAAAAGAACTTTTTGTATTTTGTAAAACAGGTTTTAGAAAAAAAGAAGTTTTTGTAATAAAAAAGAATGTTTTGTAGTATATAATTTTGTAGAACAGGTTTTATAGAGAAAGAATTTTTTATAATATTAAATCAATTTTTAATTTATTAATTTAAATACAATACGTGTTGTGCGTGTACTTGGCGCCTGTTTTCTTATTCTTTTTTGAAAAAGTAAGTTTTTCGAGACATCACACATTTTGTATTTTGTAGTATTATTTAATTTTGTAAAACAAGTCTTATAGAAAAGGAATTTTTTGTAGTAGTAAATCAACTTTAAATTTATTAATTTTTAATGTTTTACCTCATAAAGTTAAAGTATATAGTTTGTAGTTATTTTGTGCCAAGTTTCAAAATAGTTGATTAAAGAAAGGTATATCCTGAAGGTGTTTCTGGTTCGAAAAAAATTATTCTTGACAAGAAAGAGAGCAGAGTGCGAAAATACTGCTTGATGAGAAGAAGAAAAAGAAATTCTGGCAGGTCAATCCGAAATAGTCAGACGGCTTTAGCAAGCCCGGGAGTAGACTGCTCGATGGCTGTCCGATGGTTGAGTCAAATTGAAAATTTCACGCCTGATGGTATCCACCGCCCGTCCGTCGATCCGAAGAGGGTTTCATCGACAGATGCTGAGGATTTTGCATAACCCTTTGCTTCCGCAGACTTGAAATATACGAGAGAAAATATTGCGGAAGCCGAACGTGTACACCGTTCGCAGATTTATTATTGATATTTCACTCTGAATTCGGAAATTTCCGCTCAGTCTGCCGCAATATATAGAAAGTTACACACAAAGAAAATGAAATAAATTGTCGAATCGAAAACAGAGTATTTTATCGCGCAATAATGATCAAAAGGGGAAAGACTCTTTACTCAAGGTGAAACATTAAAAACTGTGTATACCAAATTTGTTAACTTTAATTTAATTTATTTAAAACATTAATTTAATTTATTTAAAACATTTTTTAAGGTCAAGCTTATATTAAAATTGATTTAAGATTTAAGAAAAATATTTATTTAAAAGTGAAATCTTCTCAACCAAGTTTTTATTCGAGTCAAGAATAAACAAACATTTTCAAAAAACTCCAATATAGCCAAAACAATTATATCGACTTGTTCGCAGGCGGAAGATTCGTGGTTACATCACAGGGTGATCTCCACATTAGGGCCGTCCGACCGGAAGACGGCAGAGCGATGTATTCGTGCCTGACCTTGCATGCCTTAACCAGCGAGCGGAGGCGAAGCGAACTTGCCACTTTAACCGTTACAGGTAAATACAAAAACCGCGCGTTTTTTTGTGAGAAATAAATGTGATTATATACATATTTGACACATTTTTCTGAGAACATATTTTGCTGAGAATTTTCACTCTATATAATATAAAGCAGTCGGCGGAATATTATTATCACCATTGCAATTTTAAATCTTTATACAGGACATTTTTTTAAATATTTATAGAACCGAGTGGTTTATCGCCGCCGCGACTGATGCAACGGTCCGAGATTGCTATTTCCGCTGAGAGCGGCTCCGACATTCACCTCACATGCTCGGCGCAAGGAAACCCTCCTCCGCAATTTACCTGGTATCGCGATGTTAATGGTTGGTTTAATTAGGGAAATGTTTACCGAATAAGCTATGTTAACTGCGGCTCCAAACAAACTAGCGCGGAGCTGTATTTAAACATCGATTCTTCGATACAGCGGGGATACCGTATTGCGTTTAAATTACGTTTAAACATATATTTTGTGTAGCGACGATGAATATCATATCGCGCAATAAAGAAAGAGAAAGAGAGAGAGAGAGAGAAAGAGAGAGAAAAAGAAAAAAGAAAAACGGAGTGTATCCTTCTTAACGGATACATCTTTTTGATATTAAACTTATAATTGTAAGATGCTATTGGCAAAAAAATTTGCTTCTTCTGTGTAAAGAGAATTAAAACGAAAATCGTCGTCATCGTTTTTTCGTGTATATATCGGATCGATTTCAACATGAATCTAATCTATCCGTTAAATGCATTATCAAAGTAACTTCGTGCAGACCCGTTACAGAAGGACAAATACAGATCCGAATGTCTTGTCTGTGCAGGCCACTCGATACCGGTCGAATCCTTCGGCCGCATTCAACTTTGGGGTGATTTGATGCAAATCCGTCGCGTAGACGCGCAGGATGCTGGAAAATACCTTTGCAGAGCCAGCAATCAACTCGGCGAGACACGGGTGCAGATGCACTTGTCGGTCACTTCAAAGCTAAATGCTCGGATCCAGCCGCGCGTGCAGGTACGAATTTATTGATTTGAATTATTACGAGGACGAAATGTCCCTCTTCGTTTTGAGTTTCGCATAATCATATAATTAATGCAACTTCGATATAGATAAGATATAAGACAAGAATAAAAGCTTAAAAATCAATAATACACTTAATTTTAGTTTGATAATTGCAAAATCAAGTATTAAATTCATCTACAAATCATGGTGTGTCCTAATTTCGCCGTATAATGAAAATTGGACCAAATTAAATACAATCGCATCACGCTAAACTCAGCTCCTTTATCACATCCGAATCAAATGATAACTATTTCAGAATTACGAGCTATTTAACACATCACTCAATAAGTCCCGGACCTGACATATAGATGGCGCCACTAATAACAAATCCATATGATTTTTAGAAAGTACCAACCTTCAAACGTCACGTGTCAAAATTTGAGCTCAATCGAACCATTAGTTTACAAGTTACAGTAGTTTAAGTGACGCTACTTTTGCAATTTTCAAAACAATGGAAAAAATCTAAATTTCGTGTGTTGATAAAGCATTGCTTCCTGATGGGAAAAAATACTGTTCAAGCAAAGCAATGATAAGTGTTATTCGGACTCTGCTCCGTCGGAAATAACGGTTAAGAGGTGATATGCTGACTTTAAACGCGGTCGTACAGACACAAATGATGCTGAACGCTCTAGTCGCCCAAATTCGGCAGTTGTTTCGGAAAACATCAAAAAAGTCCACAAAATCGTTTTGGCCGATCGTAAATTGAAGTTGCGTGAGATAGCAGAGGAGTTGAAGATATCAGAAGGCAGTGTATTCACCATTTTGCATGAACATTTGTCAATGAGAAAGCTGTGTTCAAAGTGGGTGCCGCGTTTGCTCACAGTCGATCAAAAACAACAACGCGTCGACGATTCAGAGCGTTGTTTGCAACTGTTTGTTGTCCACCGTATTCTCCAGATCTGGCTCCCAGCGACTACTGGCTGTTTTGCAGACCTCAAAAGAATGCTCCAGGGAAAGAGATTTAGATCAAATGAGGAGGTTATTGCGGAAACTGAGGCGTATTTTGAGACCAAAGACAAATCGTTCTACAAAAAAGGCATCGAATTGTTAGAGAAGCGTTGGAATCAGTGTAGAAGGATATTATGTTGATGAATAAGGTCGAATTTTGCCTATAAAAGTTGTTGTTTTATTAATTAGGCCCGGGACTTATTGAGTGATGTGATATGAGCTTCCAAAAGTTAAAATGTTTTAGTTTGTTTGCCAGAGCAGCAATTCTAATTTTTTGGTAGAAGAGCTGACTGAGTCCACTTGGAGTTTTGAGATGCCTGTAGAAAATTCATCTCGTAATCTCGAAGTACAAGACAAATAGAATACTTTAAAAGTATACAGAACCGCTTAGTTCTTTGTAAAATATTTTTAGATTTAAAGACATATGCAATTTGTAATTTTTGAATCTTATAATGCTTTGCGTTCCTCATGCACGGGAAAGTTCGCCGGGTCGGGTTACATTAAAAAAAACTCGTGCCAGTTGTATCAAAAAAAGAAAGAACAAGATGCGTTCTTAAACAAAGATAAGCTTTTATCGCGATGGTAAAAAATACAAAGACGGATAGTCGCGGTATAATACGGACGCTCATCGGAGCGTCGGTGCGCGCGGACGGACACTGTCGCAGCAATCACCGGGGATGCCGATCGGCGGCGATCGCTCGGAAGGCTAGAAAACGGCAGTGCTGGATCCGGCCCACTGGTGTGCCAGTATGTATATGCGAAGTGCGCCTTGCGACTCGGACCAAGCGAGAACGGAGAGTGGTTACGCGCTGGAGCACCAGCTTACCGAGGAGCGCCTCGGAGTAACCGTTTCTCCAGGAGCTCGCTGCTGCTCTCGAGATCGGAGCACCGATTCGACAAGAAGAGCCTTGTCGAGAGCAGCTTTAAATCGGAAATAAGGTACCGAGAATAGTTTCGCGGCTGTGCTTTTATACCTGTCTCTCGTGTCAACCGCTCGGCATTTTCCGGTCGCGTTCGGCTTTTCCCGGTACTCGCAATTGTGTCGTGGGACGAAACGTTGCTGAGTGTGGTTCAACGTCACAATCTTTTAGAATAGAAATTACGCCCTCTCTCTCAACATACAAAAGAGAAATGTCTTACCTTCGAAGTTCAATCTTCAATGTGAAAATTCCTACCCCACAATTCTTATCTCGGAGTTCAAAAATCGTAAAACAAAAAACTGCGATTATTTTATAAACTCCTAAATCTAACAATAAGACCAATATTTGCAAAAAGACCTAAGCGTTTCTTAAAATATTTCTCTCTTGTATAATAATTTGACGATGGAGCGCTAATTCTACTCTGAGAATAGTTCGAATCATAATATATGTATTTTGATAAATATTTACAAAAAAAGAGCATCTTCAGAGGTCAATGACCTTAACATATGTTGTCAAGGACACCTCGCTGAGAAACAATCAAAAGGTTTTAGCCGTCGCTTGTTATTTGTTAAAAAGTTATAAACAAAAGAATTTTCATAAATAAACTCTTATTTTCCGACACGATGTACATTTTGTTCGTGTTGTAAGCGTGTAGGCAGAAGAGATTTGTCTCCCTTCTCTAGGCAAGGGGAGTGGCTTTGCTCCTCCCGTTGCTTCTCTTGTTTCCGAAAGAATTACGTACACATTTTCGACATAAAACGACATTTAATCAGAAGTCATTCCTTATTTTTTTTTATTACTTCAGTGCATAGATTCCGATTAAATGTCGCTTTATATCAAAAGTAGGTTTTTTCAAGAAGAGGGGAAGTAGAGAGAGAGGTAAAGCTACTTCTATATGCTTACAACACGAACAAAAAGAACATAAAAAAAGTAGTCTTGTTAAGAAGCTTTGTTTCGTTCTCAACATATCAATCCGACATACATAGTTTAGTTATTTGTGAGCGAACAAGCGTTCAACATGTTGCTACACGAATTTATTCATTTGACATACGATTTAGACCAACTAATAAATTATCTGGGCAACAAAAAAGTATTTCGGAAATAAATTAAATGTATGATATCTTAACAAACTTTCCTTTACTTTAAAAAAGTAAAAAAAGCGCCAAGTACACAACACGTGTTGTATTATATTTACATTGACTTCAACTAAAATTCTTAATTTAAATTGTTTTTTATTAATTTTACAAAAAAACATTAATCTAAACTTACCATAAATACTACAAAACATTTTTTCTCTACAAAACGTGTTTTGCAAAAAAGTGATATCAAAAAGTAGCACCAAGGAAATGTTCGTGCGTTATTACATTATTAAAAAGCAATAGGTATAAAATAATAGAAAGTATGAAATAATTTTACTATATACTACAAACAATTTTTTCTTTTCAAAATCCGTTTGACAAAAAAAGTGATATCAAAAAAATAGCTTCAAGTAAACTTTTGTATATTATTACGTCAACTGAAAAATTATACACATATGTTATGTGCATTTTATAAAAAAATATAAAATAATATAATCTTTCACACAAATCCAATCTTTTATGTTCTTCTAATAAAATGTACCTATATCGAATTATACATCTGTAGACTTTGCTTTATGGGAAAAGTCGAAAACCCATGTAAAACTGTTTTCAAATAAAAAATATTTAATGCAAAAAAACTTGGCGCGGCTGCACCAAAGACTATAGCTACTTAATACTTTTTTTTATTAAGCGTACGATTACGAAACGTATGTACTTTTTAAATTTTAATGTACTCTTTTACTAAAATAACATTCTCTTTTGACAAAAATCATCTAATACTCAATCGGTAATACTCAAAAGTATCAAAAGTTATTTATTAGATAACTCACAATTATTACTACATTCACACATATTATAACGCTATGCTAATTAATTCGTTATGAAATTAAACTTTCATATGTGAAAAACTCGCGTAATGTGTCTTTAGTTATTTATTTCATTTCCGTGTCGCGAAGCAAGGAACGTCGCGAGGAACTTTGTCGAAACGATCGGTACTGTCGGAGATGTTGCCGAAGTCTGATTTTTCTGTTCATAAACACTTTTTATTTAAAATACAATAATTTTAATCTCTTACATACATCTAGTATTTTTTGTTTAATCTTTTGTCCAACAATCCACCAACAGTTTGACATTAAAGTAAGTATTAAATAAAAAATATATGAAATACTAAATGGCCAAATATGAGAAGAAGATTAAGAAATATGAGTTTTTTGTTTAATATTGTACATAAGAAGTGTGTGTGTGTGTGTGTGTGTGTGTGTGTGTGTGTGTGTGTGTGTGAAATGTGTAAACGTAAAAAAATTATTTTAGTTTATTAGTATTTACAATTGTCTTCTGTTACTTCTCGCTTTATACATTGCTTTTGTCACTCCTGATCTTGCGCGTGAACTTGAGTGCGTTCCGTTTCATACATACTGTATTACACGTAACGCATACTATAGAATCATGCGCGCATATGCTTAAAACGGAACGTGCAACTTGACGTGACACTACCGTCTACCGTGCTTCTTGATTCTCTTTTTCTTTCTCTAATTCACACTTTCTGTCTTTTTTTCTTTTTTCTTCTTTCAACGCGCTCGTATATGTATGTCATCTGATAGCAGGCATACAAACATGCACACAATTTGATCTTACGACGACCATAATGACGTTTCAGAATGTAAATTTCACACATTTTCGTTTATCTTCCATTATCTTCGTTCAGAAGCCAAAAAAATGCAAGAATACTTTCTTTTTAAATGTTTTATTCTAAAACGAAATTGATCGGTTTAGTCAGTTTACTGAGATATTGCTCTGTAAAAATCTCCGCTCTTTTTTCATTATCTGAATTTCGCGTATTAGGTATAAGAGACACGGTGCGCCTCGCACAGTTCGAGCGCCACTTCGTTGCGCGTGCCTCTTGATTCACGATGTGACACAATGTTACAATTTTGCAATTTCAATTCTAATTTTATAAAACTTCCTTGGTTAATTACTTTTAAACAAACAACGAGCAACGGCTAAAATTTTTGATTGTTATTCAGTGAGCTGTCTTTGACAACATATGTCAAGGTCATTGATCTCTGAGGGTGCTCTCTTTTTGTAATCATTTACCGAAATTAAAAATGTGAAACGCACTTGCCTCGCTTTACTGAGTCACCGCGAACTGAGACTACTCCTCCCACTCTTACTATACTGAAAAATAGGATTTCTCTTTGTGTTTTACTTTTTGTTATAAACAATCAATTCACTACCGTGCCCAAAGAAGTTCACTTCAAAAATAAACAAATAGCTGAAGATATTCATTTTATTGCAAACCAGGAGGAAAGGATGGGTGATTAATTCAAGGATTTCGCGTGGATGCAAAATCCACGTAGTGGATACGGCGATACACGGTAGATTTGCTTGTCGTCATTCGCAGGTCATTAATTCTGGCGAGACTGCCACGATGAACTGCACGGTCGAGGGATATCCGGTCGAAAGCGTTGAGTGGCTGCACGACGGTGTACCAGTATTGACCGCCCAGGACACAAGGATCAGATTGTTGGCTCCCTTGGTGCTTGTGATAGGCTTCGTTGGTCGCAGAGACAAAGGGATGTATCAGTGTTTGGTGAGAAGCGACAAAGAGAACGCACAGGCCACCGCCGAACTGAAGCTCGGAGGTCAGTGAACGCATTATTCTAGTCTTTTTCTTTTTATCTTCCGCGTAAAAATATAATGTTTATTCCTATTTTTATCAGTCCTTCGCATTTTTATCAGTGTATCTTCTTGTGTTTTTTATATTATTGAGCAGTATGTTTGTTTCGTTGCTTTGCCTTTTGGCGCGCTGTTTCTTTCACATTATTCAATTTTCTCTTCACATGTTAACATTTATATTTGTACATGTTGTCAGATCTCTATTTTATCTTATTAGACATACAAAAGACTATTAATTCTACGCACACATCTTGTATATGTAACCCGAATTGTCGGTAATGTAAGTTACATACAGCAAATCGTAAAAAAAGAATATTAACAATACTTTTTAAGAGATAATATTAACAATACTTTAAGAGATAATATTAACAATACTTTAAGAGATAATATTAACAATACTTTTTAAGAAAAGAAAGTAATTTGTTATTTTCATTAAACACAAAATAAAGTAGATTGATACATTTATACTACACTTTTTTTTATTGTGTATAATGCAATGCAGAATGCTCAATTAAAACACTCATAAATTATGATTTATATACTCATAAGTTCTTTCTTTTGCACATTTTTCTAGCATACAATTTCTAGTGTTTTTAAAAAAAGGCAAAAAAAGGACATATAATAATATAAAATAAAAAAGGCTCTATTTGCTCAAATTGTAATTGTCTAGATCACCTATTGTATAGATTCTGCTTGCTTACATCTCATTTGTATAAAAAACATATATTGCACAGATCCCGATTACTTATAGTGATCATTGTACAGATATTGTAGGTAGATTGTATATATAAAAAGATTTCCACCTATAAAAAGGAAGATCCCATCTCTTCACTGAAAACTTTCACCACCAATCTTATTAAGAAAAACAAACTCCCAAACATCTTAATTCCCAGAAACACAGTATCACCTAGAGATATGGATTACCCAAAACCATAAAAACAAAACTCTATCTCTCAAACTCGTAGTAAGCACTATATGATCAAGCTCGTTTCCTGGTCATTAATCAACTGGAAACCCTTATGGGAAAAACTTATACCACAATAAAAAAAACTCATCATCTTAAAAATCAAAATTATCAAACTCCATCTTAATGATATCTTAGTCAGCTTTAATATTGTGTCCCTGTTTACACAGGCATCACTCTCTAATACCATCAAGATATTAAAATCTTCAGATATCATCCGACCTTATATCATTAATAGAACATTGCTTGACCACCTATTTCACCTACATAACCAATTCTATAAACAAGTCATAAATGCAGCTATGGGATCACCAATTCTCCTAATCATAGCAAACATTTATAGAACACTTCAAATCCCAGGATAGAAGACCCTACTAAAGCCCCGACCATGGTTCCGGTACGTAGATAACACTTTTGTCATTTGGCAACATGGGGAAAAAGAACTTTATAACTTTTTAGACTTTCTCAGCACACAATACTCAAACATTACCTTCACATTAGAAACAGAACAACATGGTAAACTCTTATTTTTAGATATTCTGGTCACAAGAAAACCAGGCGGCTTTCTTTGGGCCACTAAATCTATAGAAAACCCACCCCAACCGATATCTGCACGCTACATCACATTATCATTCAGCCCAAAAAACAAGCAGTGATAAACTCACTGATTTATAAAGTGTTCACTATATGTGACAAAGCATTCAAAACGAACTCAAAGAATTAAAAACCACTTCGCAACAAAATAGCTATATATTGCAAGTAAATAAAGTGCAAAGATGTTTTTCAGATTTGAACCGCGTTAGTGTCATTTTTATATCGACGTTTCGTGAACAGCTCACTTTATCAGGGTTTAAAAAGCAACCTGATATCAGAGATGCCAGATCGTGGACACAGTAAGCACGCAGCAGCAAGTAGAAGGGATACGCACACAGGCGAACAGCCTGTACCAACGGTTGGCCGAAGCGCCAAGCGCACACGCACACGCACACGTACGGCTGTTTGCCTGTGTGCGTATCCCTTCCACTTGCTGCTGCGTACTTACTGAGTCCACGATCTGGCATTTTTGCCTGATACTAAGATGCTCTTGGTCAGGTGTCCCTTTTTATAGCGCTAGATTGGAGTGGGAGGGGTGTGGTAGAGGGGGTGTAATGGTAAGAAAGAGGGGGAAATGTGTTATGGCAAGATAGAATGCCATAGTGAACTAGTCATATGTCCATTGTCTCTATTGAGATTGTTTATATATCTCCAGGGATTCCATATACTTTCTAGGGAAGTAAGCCATAGTTTTATTGAGTACTTGGGTTTGGTCGAACATAATTTTGTGGCCAGTTTCCAAATGGTGTTCTGCTAATGCCGATTGTGAGTAATGTTTTAGACGTACTGCTGACTG
>QVOA01000468.1:0-11607 GCA_014825685.1 Pseudomyrmex cubaensis
ATTTTAATTTGAATTATCTCATTAAATTGGCAGCATTGCATTCGACACACTGTGCTCGACTGTACTCTTCGGCTGTGTACAGTTGTGTCGTTGTTGGAAAGCACTGTGTCAAACATTGTGTAACTTTGTGTCGTCTGTATTCCTTGCTGGAAAGCAACTAAAGTAACAAAACGAGCGACCGGCAAAAACATGGCGAGCTTTAGAGACGAGGCAAACGACGAAGACGTGAGTGACAAAAATACGACAAGCGATGAAAATGTATCAGACAGCGAAGACAGTGCAACGAGCGATAAAAGTGATAAAAGTAGTCTAGATGACCACGCAAAACAAGATGCGCGCAAGAAAGTGTCAGCCAATAAGGCGCGACAGAATCGCTGCATCCAATCAGGCGCCACAGAGAAACGAAATCCACGAATGAAACGCGAAAAAAACGACGACATGGCAGTCGTTAAGTTAATACGATAACGACGATCCTTCGGATACCGATATCCTTGTTAGACAAAGACGCGATATATCGACACAAGTTCATAAGCACGGTATTAGCGGCGAACCAGAGCCGTCATAGAATAACTTTACTATTAAAGATGTAGAAGGCAGTTACTAGTCAAAAATTGGATTTCGGAGTTTGAAGATATAAGTACTCTGCTCAAGTGGAACGATCTGCAAAAGTTAGTGTACGGCAAGCGTATGCTGAAGGGGTCAGTGAGACGATTCATATCATTTGAAAAAGAGATCAAATTAAACAGCGCAATAATACATAGCCAGCTGTATAAACAAAGACAGTAACCAAACAAAAGCAGTAAACAATACATTTACGCTATGCAGGAAATAGCAGATCAAGGTTATGTTGAGGAAGACGCCCTTATCCAATATAATCGATGGTGTAGAGACGATCATAATAAAACAATACTGTACAATGCTAGAACAATACGTGAGCTCAAGAAATGCTTCGAAGTTTACGATCGTGTAAAGAAAAGAAGACAACGGCGGAAAGCAGTCATTAAGAAGAACAACGCCAAAGATGGTGTTAAGGACACAACAAAGGTCAGGTCTAAACAAGGCACTAAAGCAACGGATACGCTATTTTTGCATAATTTTTAACAAATTTCCGAAAGTAACTTGTGAGTCCTAGGAAATTTTGCAACTGCTTAAATGACTTTGGTTGGAAAAAATTTTGAACTATGTGAACTTTAGTGATGGTCTAACGCAACCGCCTTCGGTTGCGTTAAAGAAAAATACATTGCTTTAACTGTGGTTCTGTAGAACACGATGCTAAGAGCTGCACAGACGCCGACAAGGGACCAAAATGTTTTAGGTGCAATGATTATATATTGCTTTTAAGTGCTCCAAAACACAGCAGCGAGAAACGTCTACGTCTGCAGTTAATTGTGTCAGCAGTACGAATGATAAGTTCGTTCTGGTAAACATTGCTGGATCAGAATATTGTGCTTTAATAGACACGGGTAGCGATGTAAGCCTGATGCGAGACGACATGTATGAAAAAGTTCGTAAACCTGAGTTAAGTAGTACAACGCGGGTTTTCACGGGCTTAGGAAGAGTCTCCACGGAATCCAGCGGTACCTTTTGCCTGAAGTTTTCTATTCAAGATGATGTCTACAAAGTTAAAGTGTACGTTGTTCCAAAGCGAGCAATGCTCGATGAGTTGATCCTCGGACGCGATTTTCTGGCGGATACTGTGAACTCGGTGTTTCCGTCCGCGGAGAAACCACTAACGATGCGCCAGATCAGTCCGTTAGTCATACTGGATTCGAGGAACTGATCGCTGTAAACTACGTTGCCGCTGAGGAGATAGAAGTTGCACAGCCGTACAGAAGTAGAATGGAGGCGATGATAGCAGCTCATCGACCAAAGACCGATGTTAAAACTACGGTGGAGACTAGGATCGTGCTGAAGGATCGAATACCAGTCCACCATCGTCCCCGCAGACTTGCCCAGAAGGAAAAGGATATTTTAGACAGCAAATAAACGAGTGGTTAGAGACCGGTATAATTAAGCCTAGCCGAAGTGAATACGCTAGTCCTGTAGTTATAGTGCGCAAAAAAGACGGGTCTAGTCGCGTCTGCGTAGACTATAGGTCTTTGAACAAGAAGAACAAGTAATCCGTGATAAGTACTCCATGCCGTTGATAGACGACAGAATAGGCGTGTTAGTGGATTTTCGAGTATTTTCAGTAATATACTTAAAAAATGGATTTTTTCACGTACCTATAGAAGCAAGTAGTCAAAGGTATATACGGCTTTCGTTACGCCAAGTAGCCAATACGAATTCATGAAAACGCCTTTTGGGTTGTGCAATAGTCCAACGAGTTTCTTAAGATTTATCGACGAAGTATTCAAAGACCTTATTCGAAAGAAGGTAGTTCTCACCGTATATGGACGATCTAATAAAAAAGACGCGCTTAACAAATTATCGGAAACTTTAACTGTCGCCGCGGATAATGGTTTGAATATTAATTGGAGGAAGTATAAGTTCTTGCAGAAACGAGTAGAATTTTTTTGAGTTATCGAAGGCGGTTGCGTTAGATCATCACTAAAGTCCACGTAGTTCAAAATTTTTTCCAACCAAAGTCATTTAAGCAGTTGCAAAATTTTTTAGGACTCACAAGTTACTTTCGGAAATTTGTTAAAAATTATGCAAAAATAGCGTATCCGTTGTATAAAGCCAGGGAAACACAACATTTTTATCTAGACTTGACGCAACAAACTGCATTTAACAGACTGAAAAACGCGTCATCAAATGAACCAGTGCTTCGCATATACGACCCATCCGCGATTATTGAGCTTCACATGGATGCTAGTAAGCAGGGTCTCGGAGCAGTTCTCCTTCAGAGAAAGGTTAACGAAAAAGATTTTCACCCTGTCCATTATATGAGTAGCAAAATTACTGATGCTGAGAAAAAGTGGTGTTTGTATGAATTCGAAATCTTAGCGATTATTAAAGCTGTAAAAAAGTTCTGCACCTACTTGTTAGGTATAAAGTTTAAAATTATAACTGATTGTCAAGCGTTCGAGGACATTGAGCAAGAAAAACTTACCTCCTAAAAGAGCTAGATGAGCATTTCTTGAGGAATATGAGGTAGATCATCGCGCTGATAAATATGTAAAACATGTAGACGCTAAGTAGATATCCTGCTATGATCGTTCAAGACACCGTCTTAGCTTTGGTTAAAAGCGAACAGGACAAGAAGGAGCGTTTACGCATTATCAAGCAATTGTTAGCCAAAGAACCATATAAAGACTATTTGATAAAAAACGGGCTGTTGATGAAAAAGATAAGCGATAAGTCTGTCGTTGTATTACCCTCGATCATGCATTCTGAAATTATAAGAAAAGTACATGAAAACGGTCATTTCGGTGCTAAGAAAATGATAGAGTCGATTCAAGAAGAGTATTATATTTTGAAGTTAAGAGACAAAGTCGAGAGTTTTATTGAATGCTGTATATTGTCCGTGTATATTGTCCGAGAAGAAAAAAAGCAAAAAGGAAGGTGAGTTAAGGCCTATCCCTAAAGGTGACGTCCCACTAAGTATCTATCACATTGATCATTTAGGCTCGATACGGCGTTCATCTCTTCCGATTTTAGCGATTATTGTACTGCGGAAAGTATTGAACATGTTGTTGTTACCACAGGTGTACCGCGTAGTAGCGAGCAAGTAGAACGCATTAACCGAATTATCATTCCAGTGTTAACTAAGTTATCACTAGACAATCCTGATCGATGGTATAAACATGTAGCCAGACATGCAGCTGTGTCTTAACAACATCTATCAATGTAGTGTAGGAATGAGTCCGTTTAAAGTTCTTTTTGAAGTAAAAATGAAGCATCGCGATGATAATCAAATCCTTTTTCTATTAGAACAGGAATATGTTCAGTTCTTCAACGAAGAGCGTGACAACCTTAGGAATATCGCAAAGCAAAATATTTTGAAGATACAGACCGAGAACGCTACTATAATAAGCGTCGTAAGAAAGCTCGAATGTACGAAGAAGGCGATTTAGTAGTCGTCCGTAGGACTCAGTTTGCTCCTGGCTTAAAGATTAAACGAAATTTCCTAGGACCTTATCGAGTATCACGAGTCAGAGGTAACGATCAGTATGAGATCGTAAAAGCATCCAAGGGCGAAGGCTCTGAAGTTACTATGTCACTATATGAAGTCTTACACCGCGAGTTCTTCGAGGACCGAGGAGCTTGCAGGGATGGACGAGTGTAAGAATCGAGTTCCCGCTAGGAGCGAGGGGGTCATGAGATGGCAGTAGTAGCAAGCGAGCGAGCGAGCGGGTGAGAGAGAGAGAGAGAGAGAGAGAGAGAGAGAGAGAGAGAGAGAGTAAGATCAACCGACCGCGAGACGTGCGACCATTTTGTGTATCGTATTAATCTTTCTTTTCAATAAAGCTATTCTTTTGTAAAGTGATTGTTCCGTCAAGCATCCCATATCCTACATATATTATATTCTATGACACTTAAAAAAATCTAAAAAGTCTGCTGGTTGCGTTAATAAATGTTCCAGACTTTAGAACCTTCAAGGCTTTGAGCATAAATTCCTTGCTTACGTACATTTTTTCTTTTTTGAGATGCAACTCCTTTTAAATAATAATAATTGTTTGCAATATAATTTCTAAATTAGTTGACAAGAGAAAATGGGTATTCTCATGTATGTGATGCAAACCTAGCATCCTATATAAATTTATAAATAGAAAAAAGTTTCAATTTAAAAATAATCATGTGTAAAAAATTTACACTCCTAATATATAAATATATAGTCACATATATTTATTTCGCAAAACATCTAGCATATCGGATCTTACTACTAATAGAATTTTGTTGTTAGTTTTAAACTACGAATCTTCAAATTTTTCATAAATTCATTAAATAATAACACAAGGCTACAAGGGTTAGATAAGAAGCAGAATAGTGATTTTCTACGTAATTTTGGCCGCTGAATATGAATCCATAAGCGAAAATTGTCCATCACATCAGGTTTTTGAGATAAATGGGGTAATATAGGTCAAAAACAGTGATTTTTTCCATTTTCAAAGTGTTATTATGGCTGACTGAATTATGTTTTTAACATTCTCTCTGCGGCATCTTAAAGTGCTATCTTTCATCTTGAAATTGCGATTTTTTTTGCCGAGTTATGAGAGTTTAAAGATAAACACTTTTGACGATGAGACTATGCATTGCCGAAATGGTGAAAAATCGACAACTTGGGAAAATAATAATTATTAAAAGAATCTGGGAACTTAATAACAAGTATTTTATATGAGAAAATAATAATTATCATTCTCCTATGGTCTGGCTGCACCTAGGTTAGGTAGGTGCAGTTGTTTTTGATCCGCCATTTTGAATTTTGTAATTTTGACGTTAGATTCGTGTTCAAACAACTCACGAATACCAATTTTCAAAATATTTACTTTACAATTCACCGAGTTGTCGATTTTTTTACCATTTCGGCAGTGCATAGTCTCATCGTCAAAAGTGTCTATCTTTAAACCCTTATAGCTCAGCAAAAACAATCGTACGGGAATAAAACAAATCGCAATTTTAAGAATTTAAAAGATAGCACTTTAAGATATCGCAGAGAGAATGTTAAAAACATAATTCAGTCAGCCATAATAACACCTTGAAAATAGCAAAAATCAGTTTTTGGCCTATATTACCCCATTTATCTCAAAAACCTGACATGATGGACATTTTTTGCTTACGAATTCGTATTCAGCGACCAAAATTACGTAGGAAATCACTATTCTGCTTCTTTCAGAACCTTTAAATTTGTAGACCTGTGTAATTAATAAGTGTGTTTTAAAAATACTAGCACATTCATTTTTTAAAAAGAATACTTACATTAATTTTTACTCAGTTTGGTTTTTGTGTTTTGTTCTTGTGAACTGACGCAAACTTGTGTCACAGCGAAACAGATTTGAAAAAAAACGTCAATTTGAAGGAGCACACTAACGCAAACAAGCTTCAAATCGGTATTAATGGACACGAATTAAAAATTAATAAGAATGCTTTTAAAGTACATTTTGTGTTTTTTTCTATAAAGATAAACTCTTTTCACATAAAACTTGCAATTTATTTAACGAGAATCGTGCAAATTACTTTTTTTTTTGCTATTTTTATAAATGTATTCCTTACTGCTTTTAATAAAACGCTTGAGAAAATTCGTCACTATTGTTACACATACACTTTTATAAAAATATTTTTAGTCACTTAACATCTTTATATTACATTTCTTACATTTTTTCTTACAATAATCTTTATTAACTTAATTTTGTTTAAAAAAATATTTGAGACGTTTATTTTTAGTATTAAAAGTAAAATTTTCTCGTAAAAGTTGTAATAAATAATAAAAATACAGACAGTGACGAGCCAATATACAAGGTGTCAGCGTATAATGTAATTTATTTAAGCAAATGCTAACAAGCTCCAAACGTTTCGATCATTGGATGTGATCTTTATCAGTATAAACTAAATAAAAATTACAAATAATCAAAATTGTGTGCGAATTAACAAATAAAGAGAATATTAGATTGTTACCTATGCTGATTACAATAAAATTTCTAGAGTGTGCCTATCTATATTAAATAAATCACATTATACGCTGACATCTTGTATATAGGCTTGTCACACCTGTATTTTTATTATTTTTACTACTAATTTAATAATCATTATTTAAATGCAAACACGCACTAATTAGGTCAGGCACAGTAATTAGGCTCACTACCCTACATATCCCTGAGTAAGAATCTGAAAATTGTAGCCGTCTCTCATTGTAGCCGTCTTTCTTGTTCATTAAAAACTTATGAACAAAACAAATTTCTGAAATAAACGTTTGTTTTTTGACACCATGTATATTTAAGAAGTAAATATTTTGTTTGTATCACACACTATCGTACACGTGTAGACAGGAGAGTCTCTTTGTCCCTTGCACTCCCCGAAAAAATTAACCTTAACCTAATCTAATCTCCTAATCTCACTCACTCTTAATGATATTGTAAAAAATAGAGAGAACGCCCATAAGAGCGGTTGCGTAGTACATACGATCCTGCTTTAGAAAGCGATTTTGTGATAATTAGTGAGTGTAGGAAAGCAGACGAGTGTGAATCACGTAGATAGGACAGAAGAAACTCAGATAGTAAAGATTGACTCAGAAAAACAATTTATTTGAAACTAGACGAAAAGATACAGCAGTGCAGACAGGGGAGATAGGCAAGAAGAGCGGGCTGAAAAGCCTGCCAAAAGGAATCAAAGATAAGACATATATATCATAGTGAATTAGAATTAGACACAATGACAAAAAAAGATTTCTGTCATTGACGAGTTTACGCAGAAGCTTATACCCAGAAAGCAATAGAGACCAACAAGGATCAAGAGAGACGTGAGAGGAAAAGAAAAGAACAAAAGACTACTGAAGTACAGAAGACTAACATCAAATAACAACAAAAAAAAAATATGGAAGAGAAGGAAAAGCATGAGGATAAAATAGTGCAAATGATAAGAATAGAATAGAACAAATGACGAAGAAGAAAAAGCAACGAAAAGGACAGACAAAATACAAGAAAAGATATTACGAATACAAAAAAACAAACCAACAATTACCAGAAGAAATAGAAATAAAGTAAGCGAGGGAAAGATGGATTAAAATAAAAGGCAGACTATGCAAGGAAATAATAGTCAGAGATAAGAGTAATGAAGAAATAATAACAGACAAAGAAAGGCTAGAAAGAGAAAAAATCATAAACGAACAAAGAAGCAAAATAAGGTTAGTAGCAATTATTTCGTCCAACGATGATAATAACAAAGAAAATCATACACGATCAAGAACTAACCTCCTAATAACATTAATTAAAGCTCTTAGAAAAGACAGATTGCGTCCCACCAAAATGAATACAATTAGCCCAAATAAGGTAATGCTACATTTTTCATCCACAGTTGGCACAGAAATGTCTCGACAGAAACACGATAGGCGGAGCCTACAAAGAAGCTGGCATCACTTTCAAAATTGATACTAGCTCAGTATACCAAAGGTGTCATATATGACTGGCCGACTGAAGATAATTGAGGAAACATGAATTGAGGAATTGTTGAATATGATGGATGACAAGGAACAAGTGCTACAAGTCGAACGCTTAATAAAGTATTACTACTCAAAGGAGTTGAGAAAAAAACAATGGAGAAAATGCAAAGCAGTGATGATAACGTTTATTGGAGGAACCCAGAAAAATAAAATTATATAGCGGATTGATGAACATGAACGTCAAGCCATACGTTAAAGAAGTTACTCAATGTTATAACTGCTATAAATACGGTCATTTTAAAAATGGTGCGGAGCAAAAAAGAAATGTATTATCTGTGGAGACGAGTTTCATGGCATCTGCGACAGAGAAAACAGATGCACCAACTGTGGACTAGAGCATCTACCCGCTAGTAAAGAATATACAAAATTCCTGTATAATAAAGAGATAAAATTAAAAATGGCAACAAATCAAACCAACGTACATGAAGCCAAAAGAACGATAGCAGAGGAAATGAAAATGAAATCTCGTTAGGATCGGTCATTTGAGGACACGTGAAAAGACACACAGAAATAAACATGCACAAGCAAGAAGTGAATAGAAGACTACAAGATCAACAATATGAGAAACTCAAAAAGAAAAAAGCATAGAACAGAAAACAAGAAGAGCCTAATTTAGAAACAACAAAAACGACAACAAGAACATAAGACGTAGAAACAACCAAAGTAGAGAAAAAACGGGAAAAAATGGCTCTACAAGCATTAGAGAAGATATAGAAACAGAAAGAGAAACAATTGAAACGACAGAAGATCTAGAAAGAAGATATCAAAGCGGATCTAGATTGAGAGATAAAATCGAAAAAATAGTTAGCCAAATGAGAGAATATTGGAAACAAAAAGAAGAGGAAATGGAAAATCTAATAGCAGATGGACTACACTAAAATAATTCTTACGAAAAAAAACTACTGGCAGTAATATATTGCGGCAGTGGTACGAAAAAATTACTGACATTCTGTGTAATTACCAGTAATATTCTAACTAATTCTTGTAATATCTAATAATATTCTTGTGTGATTGTCTGTAATATTTATATTACTGACTTTATTTATATGTAATCGGCAGTAGTTCTTTTTCATAAGGGAAGTCATCGATCGCCGATCAAGGCAGGCAATAAGATGCAACCAAGATATAACGTAACAAGAGGAATAACACTAGGAAGACGAAGTTATATCCTCACACCAGCACAAGAAGTTATTCCAAAAACTAAGAAAAAAACGAAACAACAGAACAAACGATTAATCACATAAAAACAGAAGAAAAGGAAAGCAATACAGCCAACCAAAACAAAAGAAACAACTCAGAGAAAAGAGAAAGCCCTCCAACCAAACTAAACTAACTCAACAAGAAGAAAAAGAACATGGATCTCAAAATAATATGCTGGAATGTAAAGAGCTGGAAAAATAAAAAAGATGAAGCACAAAAGTACATATCTAACTACGACATAGTGATCATAACAGACATAATTAAAAAGAAACGAGCAACCAAAATTAAAAAACTTCTAAATAGTAAACACAAATAGAGATGCAGAGAAAGGAGGAGGAGGAGTAATCATCATGATAAACAATAAAATTCAATATAGAAGACGACAGGATCTTGAAGGAATAAACGAAGGAGTGGAGACGACAGCAATCGAAATAGAAGACAAAAAAGAAAATAGGAATACAGTCATAATGAAAGTTTACAGACAACCTACGACAGAACAGAAGAAAGACACATGGAAGAAATTAATCCAGAAAATTGAACAAGAAGAGAAGATAATAATTGCAGGAAATTTTAACGCTCACAACGTATTGTAGAACTGCGGAAAAACAGATAGAGTAAGTGAAAGCTTCTTGACGAAATGGATGAGAAAAACATGATAATCGTCAATAAAGACACCAAATCTTGCATAGGCGATATAGGACAAAGAGATGCAAATCTCGATCTCATATGAGCAAGCAACGATATAGCCGATAAAATCGAGTATAAAGAACTACAAGACCCTTGGGGATCAGATCACTATCCTATCGAGATAGTAATACAAATGGAAATAAAACAATAGGAAAAAAATCAACAAAATTACATCCTACAAAACTAACTGGGAAGAATATGTTGAAATCCTAGAAACCAGAACAGAAATAATCGAAAATTTACACTGATCACCACAACATAGACAACAAGAGTATAAAATAATGTGTCAAGAAATGAGACAAGCGGTAAGACTTGCCTCTGGCAAAAAAATCATGTATCACACAAGAACAAAACAAAAAGAAGACAACACGAGAACAAAAAAAAAAAAAAAAGACGAAAGAAAAAAAAGATAACACAACGAAACCTATGGTGGAACCCATGGTGGAATCAAGACTGTAAAGAAATAATCGACAACTGAAGACTAAAACTAAAAGCAATGATAAAAGAGAAAACCATGGAATCTTTCATAGCATATAAGAAGGCAGAAGCTGAAGCGTGACGACTCATCCGACTCAAAAAAAGAGAAAGCTTTAAAAAATTTGTATGATCTAAACAAAATAAATACGTGTGGAACAGAATAATAAAGAACCTCGTCTAATACAATCAATTGAAACTCATGGCAAACCAAGGATAGAAATTATGCATAATATCGATAAACTTGCTCCAATATGGATGGAAAACTATGAAGAAGACAATGAGTCGCTGTATATAGAAGAAGATGATGATCAGAGTACAAATCAACTAAAAAAGACTTTGAATAGAAAGAAATGACCAGAGCCCTAAGAAAAACAAGAGGAAAATCAGCTCCGGGCAGAGATGGCATCGATTATAGAATGATTAATCTTTTTCCGGTAGAATGGAAGACAAAACTACTGGAATTATACAACAAGATTTTTAACGATAGACTGATCCTAAAAGAGTGGAGACAATATTAAGTGGTCTTCATTGATAAATCAGGTAAAGAAAAAGTTCGCCCGATCTCTCTATCGTCTTGCATGAGAAAACTTTTTGAAAGAATACTCAATGAACGATTATTTGGTGGGCAGAAAAGAAAACAATTATACACACTACACAAAGAGGCTTTAGAAAAGGTAGAACTTGTACGGAAAATTTATTTGATCTTAAAATGTTCGTGAAGGAAAATAATGAAAAAGATTCTACGACGCTGCGTTCTTGGACATTTCGGCTGCCTATGACAACGTTTTAGAAGATATATGCGTGAAGAAGTTGGAAAACATGAGATGTCCACGCAGACTCACAAATATATCAAAGAATGGTTCCGAGAAAGGGAAGTAGAATTTATCACAGGGAATGGCAACAGCATACATCGGTCGGTCTGGAGAGGACTACCACAGGGAGCAGTACTGAGTCTAGTACTCTACTCGATCTACACTAGAGAAGTGGCAGAAACAGTGAAAGAAGAGATGGAAATTCGACAATTCGCAGACGACATTATGATATACACAAAAATAGAAATTTAAAAAGTGGTGATGTAATTGGGCAGTTTGAACCAGTTGCAGGATGTTGTGCAGGTAAAAAATGCTACATAAAGCGTTCTTTTA
>QVOA01000469.1:0-25168 GCA_014825685.1 Pseudomyrmex cubaensis
TATCGGGCATCGTTTCTTATACGTTTCTACGAAATCGGATCGCAACTTAAAAAGCGGACATTTCGACGTTTCCGCTACGTTACTACAACATTTTAGAGACTTTTAACGAAACGTTGCTAAGTTTCCGGTGAACCGTTGCGGAAACGTTTGTGCAACTTACGATGCTATGTGGGTATGATTGTAAATATGAAATATAAGAATTGTTTGTAAGTATAAAAGATTTTTATCTAAATAATTATATAATATTTATTACTAATGTTTTTGTAATAAATATTCTTCTCTTATAAACTTCTTGTTCTTTGTGTGGTCCTGTGGCGCAACGGATAACGCGTCTGACTACGGATCAGAAGATTCCAGGTTCGAATCCTGGCAGGATCGATTGAAAAGATATTTTTTATAATAGAAATTTATATTTTTCAATAAATATGTACTAAACTTTTTGCTTGTTTTAAAAATAGAGATTAAATAAAAAATTTTAAACATTAGAATAAAAAACAAGAAGTCTGTCAACATTTAGCAACATCGGAGCGATATCTGTGATCGCGCGCGCGAGCAATGTGTTTCTTGTTAGTCAGAAAGACAGTTAAAAACAATCGGAGACAGTCAATAAATTGTATATGATAGCGATTTAACATACGTACAATAGTAATCTAAGCTGGTTCAAGTTATAGATATATCCAAATTATAGATATAAGTGGTCGTGATTGTAAATAAGATGCAAAAATCATTAGAATCTTGAATTAACATTTTAGTTTTACATATTTATTATATATAGTCATTTTTAATTATTTATAATAGCGTAATTTAATTTTTACTTATAACAGCGTAATAATAGTATAATTATAGTGATACAAAAAGTATAAGTACAATTTCATAATTGTAAATATAAAGTACATCTACAATATTTTTTTAATCATTTAAGTTTCGTAACATAGGCGTATATGTTTTTGCCTATTTCTTTCACAAAAACATTTCACAAGGACAAGAAAGATATTCATACTTCAACAAAATTAAACGCAATACATATATGCATCAGATTATTTTGCATATATTTCGAGACCGGAAAAGTGAAGATCTATAAATTTTGGAGATTAGCAATTCAAATTTAATTACAAATTCAGATTTAACATGTAATTACAAGAAATTTTTTATGTTGGTTTCTTTTGTGAGATCGAAACCGAGATATTACAAATTCAAAAGACAAACTCGACAGGCAACGCAAGGTTGACAAGCGACACTGTACTGAAATATGAGAGGAGGCAAAATTGTAAATGTAGCACTTACGAACATTGAAATGCATAGACGAAGCAACAAGATACAATTGCTTGTTCAGCAAAAGTGGCGACTCGTATTCGAACGTTGCTACATGCCTGTAGATATTCGGTTTTTTATATCTGCGTGTGTTTACAGTTTTTATCATAGGCAGAAATATTACTGTCGCCTTTACACATTGCACTTTTTCTTTTCATTATATTATTAAGGCATTGGATTAATGCGTTGCATTATTAACGCAATGTCATATGTGAAAATATTGCGACCGTTAAACACGCATTGCCTCGTATGACCGTTAATTTGTTAAACTTTAGAATATTTTATCTTACTAGTTTTGAATTTAGATTTATTTCTTATCAATCTCCTATGCGTCATATCTTCAAATAGTGTAAACAAGGCCAGCAATCGAGTAATAAATAATAATCGAGTAAGTAATAAATCAAATTTGCGATAGTAACAAATAAGAAGTCACACTGTCAACTCTAAGCATTGCGTAATGTGGAAATATTTAAGTCAAACTTTGTGAAGAAAATATATTTTTAAATAAAAATTAATGACGATTCTTACTTCGTTCCTGCCTAAAAGATATTATAAATATAATATACCTAAAAGATATTATGAATATTATAATATACACCTAAAAGATATTATAAATATAATATCTTACACACATATATACACACATATATACACAGAGATACTTAAAATATCGAAATATTTATCTCCACTAATTTTAAATACTGAATTAGTTTGCAAGTATATTTCCACAAATGTCACACAATATTAATTTCTCGACAATAAATTTAAACTGCTGTTACTGTTTTCGCATTAATCTTATTCTCAACATCCTAAAAAGCATTCAATGAGATATAAAAAACACACACAAAAAACACAGACGTATCGTCGATATATTTTCTGCTGAAAATATTTGAACGACCATGACCGAAGATAAACGTGTATATTTGTTTTTCTTTTATTTCCAACACGAGAAATGTGTATTCATTCACACATGGCAACGAGTTGCCAGGATATACACACAGACAAATATCACAGTCCTTTGTCTGTTTGTAGTAGCGTCGTGAGATACACATATAATACGCGTAATTCTCGCGGGGAGAAAGTCTATCCTACTCCGAGGCACGACATCCGAACAAAACCGAGGACTGACGAAGTACAACACGAAGTTACATCGATGATCGGCGAAGTTTCTCGGTGACTGTCGAGAGCGGGCCATCACACGGTTAAGGTCATGACGTGTGAAGTCACCTCTGCGCACCGACGTATGGTAGCAGGAACGTTAGAAACAGCGCGTCGGCGCGACAACTGATTGTGAGAAGAATCAAGAGATGTATGATCTTACGAAGATGCCGGCGAACAAACGAAAATTGGGTGTTCCTGATAACGTGATCCTCCGGGAATGTAGTGTCGTAATTATCGGAAGTAGGTGCAAAATATGCGGCAGAGACTTCAAATGCATGAGCGACGTTGCTATGCATACAAATTGGCGACACAACGGGGCCATAAAATCGTTGTATGAAAGTTTAGATAAAGATATGTATCTCGAAAATGTCGGCAAAATTTGCGATATGTGCAACGGACATTTTGAGACTGCTTCCGAATTGAAGATTCACAAGAAACTGATACACAACCATAGTCACAAGAAACGGCGCAAAAAAGAATCGGTACTCGTGCGATTTAAACTTAAAGGAGCGATAACGAGAGAAGTGTATCTAAACAAAAAATATTTGAACGTGCTTTCTCAAAACGATGTCATGTATTTCATCGACGTCGGCGTGCAAACTGAAAACTTGGAGGATGAGAAACATCAAGATGTCTTTGTTACGAATATCGATTTCTCTCTTACAAATATTGTGGATAATGGTCATGTAGAAGACAACATGCCACCCCATAAAGACGCGAATCGATACATTGTAAGTGAATTCGCGACCACTAAAGGTGATGCGATAGCGCCTTCGAGTGTAATGATGGGAGGGAAAAGTCCCATTGAGATCTCGAATGCGCTACACGAAGGCGCAGAAGAAAGTAGCGGTAACTTCAACGAAAAAAATACAAATTGTTATTCTACTTCTGAAGACGATCCTTTGATGCTTCCCTCAAGTTTCGCCGATGATGTGAACATCTACAACAAGGAAAACTCAAGAAGTATAACGCACGAAAGCGAAAACATACATTGTCCGAACAAACTTTTGTCGGACAGAAGTTCTGAAGTACTTCTCGTTTCTCAACACAAATCCAATGAAACTTTATCCACTGCCGCAGAAACTTTTTCGTTAAACGAAAATCGATATGATTCCGTCAGACGATTTAACGAAGATGCTGTAAATAAAGAAAAAAGAAATTCTTTAGTAGACTCTACAAAAACTGCTACTGTTGTAAATAACTTCAACGAAGCCGAGAAAAAGCGTCCGTCCGTTTCTCGAAAACAAAAAGTAAAAGACAAGTTTGTAAGGCCTAATGTAAACATTGACGATGAGATTCAGGAAGTATTACGAATAACAAGGAGACATGTACAAAGTGATATTAATCATGAATCACCTAATCGTACGGAAAGAGAAATCTTGGTGCGAAACGTAGTTAAAGAAACGTTTCTCAAAGAACAAAACTTGTTAATTAATCCAGAAAAATGCAACACTGATCGTACAGGAAGTTTTCAAACATTTGGTTATTCTTCATTTACAAATGTTGACAATGATGTTCAGTTTTTAGACAAAATGTTTGACAAAGAAATAAGCATTTATTTTGAAGATTTGAATCGTTACGGCATCAAGTTTTACAACGACTTTCCGGAAATTAATAACAACATTGAAGAGTGTATGTAGTAATCTCAAGAGTTTTTCGAGTGGAACAGATCGGCAATTCCTCAATCAACAAAATCGCAGCGCAACAATAGATAGAAAAGCAGTGATAATGATGCAATTGTTATGTTAGAGTAGGTACATTGTTGAGTAGAACATTAGATTAGAATATTGTAATTACGTAAGTCGTAATCTCTGTCAGAGAACAAAGTCAATGTGACAAAGTCATGTGCCAATATACTCTCTCTTTTTTTTTACTACTTGTTTTTGCTAAAAAGTGAAACAAAACTATGTATATATATACATAATTTATGTGTACATGATAATGTTTCACGCTGTCATGTAATATCTTCTGATAGTCTAGCAATATTTTGTGAAAGCTCAATTTAGAGCCAAAGCTATCGGAAAAACGATAAGATAGTTATTATTATTTACAATAGATAAATTAATAGAATATTACTTGGATTTTGCACATACAGAGATCGTGCTGTAACACGATGTTTTTTTTTATTTAAAAAGGAAAATACAAGGCGTGAATACGAGCTTTTCTCTATTTCCTCGAGCAGCCATATTGGCTTATGACGTCATGCGTTCGTTTAAACGTTCGCGCGCTTTGAGCGTTAGTCCATCTTTTTTATATTTAATAAGCGCGATAAACTGGAGTTATTCTTGAACAAAATTATCGGCCATAATACTTGTACACTTCTTGTTCTGACGTCATAAGCTAATATGGCCGTTCAAAATATAGCCAATCGTTAATAGTATGTGTTCAAAATGGCTGTCATCAATCAAGTGTCCTTATATGTTGCTTAATTTTTTTTGTTTGAATAACACTTTAAACTTGCGGCATACAATTTTATTATTTTTTTTATATTTGATTCTCTTTATTCTGTGTGTTTTTTGTAGAACATACAGACCATAGTTGTTGCATATAACTTAACCTAATCTAATCTATAAATTAAAAACAAAACAAAGTTATTTTAACAAAACAATTTTTTTTAAATTGTTTTATTGGGTATTTTCTTTCAAAAATAAAGTGTGATATGATTAAAAGTTTGTGAATTTATCAATTCACAATGTTGATTATTCTGTCGAAAGTATAAAACTCAATAAGATTTTCTAAACTCGATGAAAAAAACGTTTTTTTAATATTAATAGTTAAACTCTTTTAGAATGAAACAAAATTATGACACTTTTATGATATAATTAAAATAAAATATTTATATCTGGATTTTCTCAGTTTAATTGAGAAATTAAATAATTATATCCTGTACATGCTTTTCATTTTCATTTAATGTCGTAAAATTTTTGTTAAAAATAGTTTTGCGTTAAATTTATTGGGATATCTGTTATGGAACTGTTCATAATTAATTCAATTTAAAATTGATTAAAATCTCTGATTAATTTTAAATTGTTTTAATATAGGTATAGACATTCTGAGAATAATTGACGTAAACTTCAAATTATTTCGATTTTTTTCTTGAATGTGATAAAAAAATTTGGAAATAAAATTTCTATTGGAATTAATTTTGAACAGTTCCACAGGTACTCAGAAGTAGCTCAGAGATAAGTGTTTATAGATTATCCTGTATGTTGTAAACCTTACGTGTATTAATAGTATTATCATTAATTATTATTAGTTATTTCTCTTTAGTTGTTTTAAAAATTATTATTAATATACCTCATTTTGTTTTTTAACACTTAGATATGTTAGATAGGTGTATTAACAGCATCTTTTTTTGTTATTTTTTGGAGAAAAATAATGTAAGATAAAATTCACTAATGTTATTCAAGCTCAAGATGTTATAAAGCTAAACGATGTTAAACTTAAACTTAAAAGATTTATGTCTTCTTTTTATATGTCTGTAATAAATATTTATTGAAAACATCAAGCTGTGTTTCTTCTTTTGGTTGACCTCTTACAAAGCTTCGATCAAGCGTTTACACAATATTATAGTTAATTAAAGCAAACAGGCAACTATAGGCCATAGAGAAATAATTGATTGCTCTATGGCCAAAATAAAAATTATTTTAATCACGCCAGTAATAAAGTTCTGTAAAAATTAGAGAAAATAACAGAGAAGAAAAATTATTATGTTATATCAAACGAGCTAAAATCACGTGCAGCACCATGTATTTCAAGATCAATGGTGTTTACACGTAGACGTTAACATGCAATAGGAACACATGTGTTACACACGTGATTTTCTTATCTCACTTCGTTCGTGTATTACCAACCGGAAATATACGAACCTTAAGTTTTTCCGGAAGAGGAAGCAATTTTCTTGCAATGTAATACACAAAGCGATAAGATTAAAACTCGAGTTTATGATGTGTCACCGAACAGATACAAGTATCAAGGTAATTTTGAAATGAAATACGTTACATATGGTATTGTGTTCTACACTATCTCGCACAATACGAGATGCCAGATGCAGCGTATGGTACTGCGGTCGCACGCTGACTAATAAGTCTGAGGGCTCTCATTGCTGTACCCCTCTACTTACATATGGAGACCCTCAAGTAGGAGAAACTGATTCCATCTTACGAGTTGTGTAAAGGGAGAAGAGATAGTCATCCGTAATCAGAGGGAACTGGAGCATCAGAGGTACATTAAAACGAACAGTGAATCGATTTGAAAACAATTCATAGCGGTCAAGTGATTAATGTAGCCGCCAAGATGTTAGATAAAATTACAACTAAATGTCAAGTCGCGAGAAGTCAATTATTACGATCAGATCAAAAAACGTTCTTATGACTTTATTAATATTATCAATCAATTTTTAATTGTAGAATTTAAACAAATACATGGTAAATTGCACACGATTCTTAAATTCACGTTTGTGTTTTTTATTTTTATGTGTCATTTTTATTATATGTCACAAAATGTTACACGAATTTATCGATTTTGACATCACAACGACTGACAAACAAAGAGACAAACGTTTCAAAATAAAAGTTAATCGTCATCCTGCGTAGCACGCATTTTGGCTCGTTTCACTTCCTCGTAACGTGCAACGTATTCGTTCACGATCGCGTATAAGTCTCCGTTGTTCTCCATTGCGAGTTCGAGGGAGGAAAACAGACTCTCCAATAGATAACTGGGCCATTCGTCAGTCGATCGCACAATATTCTCGACCAGGTCCTCAATTTGAGAACTGAAGAGTCTTTCGGTTCTGGACGGAGAGACTGAGGACGCACCGGACATTAGTTTCTGCCGTTTGGGAGACAGGCCCTCGCCGGACGCGTACTCTCTTTTGATGTTCGTTTCTACATAATCAATTACAAATTATATGGTTGTGAAATGGGAAAAACTTTGACTTAAGTTTGAATTAAGTTTCAATTAATATTTACTTGATTTTGAAGACGTTGAGTGAGAGGATTGCACAGCTCCCAGTTTGTTACGTGCTTTTGATTCAGCTTTCAATTTCTTTGACCTAGCCGCGCTAAGCTCTATATACACACAATTAATACAATTGATCTAATCGAAACGATTGTTAACTTATTGTACATCAAAACTTTTATACCCGCTACGTCTAATCTTCTATTTTTTTTTACAAATTTTAGTTAAACTGTAAGTCGCGTTTCCTCAAAACTTATCAAGTATCACTTATTCCGTTTTACACTCGAGTTTTTATACACGGTTTTTATATACTTGCAAATTTAATAAACATACCTAATAAGCCGTTAGAGTCATATTTTCTTAATTTTTTATTATTTTCGTTCTTGAGCTTTTTTGGACTTAAAATGTGTATTAGATCCGCTGCGTTTGTTAGAGAAATCGATTTATTGTTAACGCAATATTATCGCACAATGTAATTATTTTAAATATATAAGTGTGAATTATACCTTGCGAAGAGCAATCAGAAAAATTATCAGAACCTCCGTTGACAAACAATTGTTTGAAGAAGGATCGTCGTTTTTGCGGCAAAGGTACTCTTACTTCATACATCTCGCCGCAATTGTCGTCGTACAATTCCGCAATCTACAATACAATATCACCGATAAATAATTATATGATTTTTATCTCGTACGAACTTGAAAATATATAATATAAAAAATATTGAAAAATATAAAAATTAAAATATATAAAATTCTGTTGTCTTGACCAAATCAACGTTTTCAAAGTCTTCCAAGTCTCAAATTTAATGTTCTCATATTTTAACATTTGTAAGCTATAGAAATAGTCAGAATTGTAGAAAACTGGAATGTAAATGAAAAAAAAGATCAAAAAAAAGGATTTTGCAAAAAACGATTTCCTGTTATAAAAGATTTTCTTTGGGCATCCGGTACGTATTCAAGCTATTCAAAAAAAAAAATCCATAAAACCCTTAAAACCCATAAAACCCATGAAACCCATAAAACCCATTAAACTATAGCTTGCCAAGCTATTTAAAAAAAAACAAAAAAAAAGTAAAAAAGAGCAATAACAGGTTTTTGCACGTTTTCGACCTCATGTGGTAAGTCGGCACGTCGGCAATGAGTGGTCATCAGCACAAGCATGTGCACCGATCGATCGAGGCCACGCATCAAGGAAGTGAAAACAACTCTTGCAGTTTGATCTACCAAGTCCCACCAGGTCAAAATAGCAGGAACGTACAATAACGCAGGTAAGGTGCGTCGTGCGGTCTTAAATTTCTGTGAATGAGCAAAAATCATGTACAGAATCTCTACCATTAAAAAAACGCATAAAAAAACGCATAAAAAAATGGTTCATATATTCTACTTGTATTATGGCTTCTTCAGCCACTTTGCCTGTTTCTTCAAATAGAGTTGTAACATCTAAAACGTGACACGGAAGATGTTCTAAAGTATGCAACAACGCCGGTCCCAAATGACGAGTGTGGGAATCGTCGCCGCACAATAAAATTCTTGGGCAACCGCTCGACTTGGACGCGGCTTTACCTGTACTGCGTGTTGAATTCATATTTTAATTGTTTTTAAAAGACTAAATTTGCGTTGCGATGTTCTTTCTATATCAAACGACGCTTACATGCTGTCGGAAGTCAGCATGCCGGCTGGGCACAGGGTTTGTAATCGCGTCAGAATGCTTTCCAGATCCTCTTGAAACAACGGTTGGATCTTGAAGGATAAACTTTTAATCGGAGCGACGATAACGCGATGCGATGCGGGAACGATGTTCTGACGCGCCTTCAAGAAATCTTCCTTTTCCACCTTGATGAGAAATCAATATATCGTGTTGCTTAATGTGTAAAATGTCTAATTTTGCGTGTAAGAAATAATATATGATAAAATAATAATAAATATCTTTTACATTAATTATTCTTTTTACAGTATTTATATATTACTGTCGTTGCAAAAAATCTCCAAATATTATAATAATAAATATATATAAAAAAAATATATAAATAATATATAAATAAATAAAAATATATATAAATAATATATATAGTGAACTTATTTTGTTCCTTCCCGCTTAGTTTTTAATATAAAAGTCGTTTGATATTTATCGTCACCCATACTTACTTTGAGGTGACGTTCGTTAATGTGATATTTCGATTTGGAGGTATAGATTTGCGGATAGTTTCTACGAATGGAACACATCACTGCTTCGGCGCAAAGAGCCTGCAGATCGCTGCCGCAAAATCCTAACGTTTTCGACGCCAAATACGCCAAAAATTTCTGCGTCGGTTTTTGCTTCCAGCTTTTGATATGTACCTATCACCGCATCGAAATATCAACACTTCTGTCGCATTTAAAAGTTTTTTACGGTCTGTATAGATTTTTCGTCGTTTCTTCTTATCTCTTTAACGTTGTACAGTAAATAATACCGAAAGTATTTCTTTCCTGGCGCTGTAACAAGGCAAGGGAAAATACAGTTCTTTGTCGAATCTGCCCGGTCTTCTCAGAGCAGGATCTATCGCGTCGATTCTGTTGGTCGCGCCTATTACTATTATCTCAGAATTATTATCCAAACCATCCATTAGAGCTAAGAGAGTGGACACTACGCTAGCGTGGACAAAATCTTGCCGACTGGATCTTACGGGAGCGAGGCCATCGACTTCGTCGAAGAAGATGATGCACGGTTTCGTTTGTTGCGCCTGAGAAAGATACATACCGATATACAGAAATCAAATATATATATACTGATGCGATAACATATTTTGATAAAATATTTCAAACTTTACCAACCAACGAGAAAATTTTCTCGAGTTTTTTCTCGCTCTCCCCGACCCATTTGCTGAGACAGTCGGAACCTTTGCGCGAGATAAAAGAGACTTTGCGCTCAGAATTGCTGCATTCCGTCGCGAGAGCACTGGCCACAAGAGTCTTTCCTGTTCCTGATCAAATAAATGGGGGAAAAAGATTCAACAGAGCTTTCTCGCTACGTGAAATACCTACCTGATCATTACCTGGAGGACCGTAGAACAACAACCCGCGCGGCGGTCTCAGATTGAATTTGGCGTACACATCCCCGTACATCAGCGGAAACATAACCATCTCCTTTACGATTCTGATGTGCTTCTCCAATCCACCGATGCAGGAAAAATCCTTTGTCCCCAACATATTTTTTCTTCAAAAAAAAAAAGAAGAAAAGAAAAAGAAAAAACACACGACCGAGACCTAGTCTCGTTCAAATGGTTAAAGCAAAATTGTCATCATTAATTGTTCGCTGCAAATATCTCAAAACAATTCGATTCAAGCGCGCATTTTGATCGTTATCGTTCACTGGAATTTTTATGCAAAATGTTATTTTTAGAGAGTTCACGAAAGTTCACGTTTTACTGCTCAATTTCATTATTCCCAACTTTTCGCCAGCTGACAGACGAGAAGTCGTATACGGATCGATTATCGATACTACTCGTAACAGACAATGAATTGGAAACTAATAGGAAACACACATGAGACAGAAAATTAAGATATCAAAAAAATGATTAAATATTTCGCAATAAACAAATTTCGCAAAAATCACAACCAACACAATTATATATGTGTATACGCACTTAAACAATAAAAATGAGGGAGACGCAAATAAGATCGTCACAAATAATATCGATTACATTACGAAATTTTATTACACTATCATATACGACAATAAAATGTATTACTTATATGGTAAAATAAATAAGGCAGTGGATGCACATCACACACCGCTTTTTGTTCGTATCTTTTACAACTTACTCGTGTGTATAAGATCTCAAGACTACTGTCTCTCTGAGGTGAATAACATCGGTGCCATGTGTCATAGAAAAACCAAATTTTCGGACATTTGATATGCTACAGCTCAAAAGCTCAAACGCGCGGACACCTCGTTCTTCATAGATAGTAGTCTTAAGTTTTTTTTTTTATTTTTTTTCTTAATTTTCGAGAGAAAGAGAGGATAAGTGTGGTCATTCGTACTCGGCAGTGTTCGCGAAATAACTTTACAATTCGATATAACGCATTGCTTTGTTTTACGTATATATGCACTGAGGACAGCGAGATGACAAGAGTTGTGTCCAGAAGTAGCACCAAAAAAAAAAAAAAAAAAAAAAAAAAAAAAAAAAAAAAAAAAAAAGAAAAAAAATACATTAATTCAAAGCGGAATGTAAATTGTAACAGCTAGAAAAATCACATCCGCTCGATGTGAGCGCCGATTTCGAAGTATATAGTTAATCGCGGTTGTAACTTTTTCGTGTGTGTGAGTGTGTGTATATATGTGTGTCTCATTTTTTTAAAACGCTTCGCACAATATTACACAAACAAAGGGAATCTTGCTAGAACGTGTCGTTAATTTTTTCTTTGGCAAATATATACCGGACACTTGCAACAAAATTTCCTCGGGTTCGATCGGCGAGAGAAAGAATCTGCGACAGCTCGACATGCTAAAGCACACATTCATTTTCTTTCTTCTCTTCTTGATTTTTCTTTTCTAATTAAAAACTGAATCGAGGACGTATGTTGCTCCACACACGTACAATACGAACACTAAAAAGCGAACAACTTGTTTCTTTTTTGTCAAAAAACCTCAGTCTTTTCATTCTAATCACTAAAGAATTTTTTTTTCAAGTAATACGACATATAAATTTTGACGAACAATTCAATCTCGTCAGATAAAACAAATTGTTGCACTAACTAACACCGTTTCTTCGTTGAACGAATACATCGTCGTTCGAAACGTCGCGAGAAACGGATACGCTAGCAATGAAAAAACTTTGCGGACTAATTTTCGCAAATGCGAACGATTGTATATATATATTGCGTAAATTAAACTAAACAGCAATGAAACATCATCAAAGTGCGATGTAACACTACCTGAGAAGAATATTACACACATGAATCACAATGAATTTTTACTTGAATAAAACTTACTTCTTATCTGTTCTATCTTTCCTATTCGATCATTTCAAGCGGCAGCGAAGTCGCATGCACGTCGCTTGCCGACAATCGTACGTATTGCCTTCATACTTAGCTATCGGAGCAGAATCCGTTCCCTTTAGCCGTTTTCGAAAAAAAAAGAAAAAGAAAAAAAACGGCTAAGTAAAAACCGAGTTTCCGTCTCTTTGCGTACAACTTCGTCTGGTAACTAACCGTTTTACAATTATAGCAAATCACAACCAATACACGAATCTGGAAGGCATGTTATACCCTAAATGTTTTGTGTGCTATTATTTATACATGTGTATGTGTGTGTGTGTGTGTGACGAAGTTTCTCAGAATTATCGCAAATTATTTTTTTCAGATATGAAGAAAATTTTGCTTCAAGATTGAGATATATTGTCTTTGCGAACAAATTGAAAATTGAATGCTGCGTGTTCAAAATTGGAATTAAAAATATAGAAATGTGTGAGAGATCGAGACGAGAACATAAAAATGAATGAGAAAAAATGCAATAATTCTAAGATGCTTCGTGAGAATGATGGCCAGATATTCGAAAATGTTTAGGGCCGACTGGAAGTCAACGCTTGCTATCGCTTCAATTATTTATGTTATCGATTCAAAAAAATCAATTATTTGTCGCATTTGTTTGTTTTTGTAATGATATGGAACTACTTGTTTTTTTTTTACTTCAACTTCTCCAATTCTTCTATTCGTGATGTACTAATTAAATTAGCACAACTCATTCTCACAGAAATACAACACACATGAGACGCGAATCAATGTTGCAATATCAGTTCTTCACTTTTTTTTCTCTTGAAGCTTTTCTCATGATTTATCTAAACGTGACCAACTAGCCCGCCACTACTACATAACGCGTTTTTTTTTCTTTTGTCTTGTCGAGGTATATATTTTATATTTAATAATAGGGTATATGTGTATTATATATTTCAAGTGCCCTGTTTCCATCCTCAACGAGTAAAATCTTAATCTTTTTACAACTTTGGTCTTTCTAACTTGCAGATTAGTTGCGTTTTAAATGTCTCGCGCATGATTTCTGTACGAATCGAGAACAAGTTACCGAAAAAACCTCTCAAATCACAAAAACGTTTTACTAAATCACAATAAATGACGTTCCCTCTTTCTCGATTCTTAGTTTCAAATTGAAATTTTGATGAAAACGAATGTTGTTGTCTACATATTTCTCACCTTGCTTGAGAATATACACGTCAAGTAAAATTTCCACAATTCCTTTCACAAGCTAAACTCAATTTCTTTTTTATGCAATTTGTTCTTGTGTGTGTATTATTATTAAGCTTTAACCTGCTTGATCTTTTCTGTTTTTACATCAAGTATATTTATATTTATTATATTCTTTATGCTAATATACTAATTTGAATTGATACATTTTTTTTTTTTTTAGAGCGAGGTATATATCAATACACGAGGAAATCCACAACGTTATCGATAGAAAAAAAATACACGTTTCATATTCTGACTCTTCCTGCGTGTCTGTAAATCGTTTTTCAAATCTAGAGAGATGAGAGTCTCTCTCTCTCTCTCTCGCGAGAGTCCCTCTCATCGGCGATATATAACAAAGTACTTGAACTTGCATTTCTATTTAATACGATAATAAATCTACACTTGAGGACGATCATTGTACTGTTAACGTGTGAGTACATTTAACCCTTTCGCTACGGCAGCACTTAGTCATAAAAACGTTTCTGCAATATACATATACGGACTTCGCGCATTTTGTTAAAAATTTATTTACAAAGAGATTCGAGACTACGTACAAAATTAGAGGTGCGGAATTGCGTGTGGTGGGTGATTCAAAATAAGCGGGCATTCGTATATCAAAATTATTATACAACATCGTTGTGCGAAAAATATATTCGCCGAGTGACTAATCGTCTGCAGAAGTAGTGAAAGGGTTAATGGAAACTATCTCAATGGAAATAGTTAAGTACATGAATGTACCAATTCCCGTATTTACGTTATTTCTTGTTGCTTCTTTAAATTCGTCAGAACTTTTCTTCATATAAACAAAAGTTCATCATACTTCTATTATTATTATACAAGAATATGTAGTATTTTACTAATTTTTTCTGTCTTATTTTGGTTATTACTGTGATGATGCAGGTAGTGTATAATATAATCTCAATAAAGTAATATTAAGGACAATAATATAAGAATGTAACTATGATACTGATAAAAATAATAATAAATACCTTAACGTGCGTAAACGATTCTAGTCCAAATTAATTTATCAGATATTTTTTACATTTTCTAAAAAAGACGTGACCGCGATCAACAAGGAAGAACGATAAATAAATATGTTCTTCCTTCATACTTTAGCCACGCGATTAAGAATAATAGTCCAATCACAATACTAGTCCAAAATACAATCGAATCAAAAGAGAACCACTCGAGTAAATATGTCCTTGCGACAGTATGTACAAAAAAAGATCTAACTGCATATTTCTTCTGAAATTCACTCATCAAATATATATATTGCAAATATATATTAAATATTGAAAGTCAATATTAGATATATATTAAAAGTCAATGTTAGAATACTCAAAATATGTAAAAACTAATAATTCCCTATATATGTGTGTGTGTATACGTAACAAAAAACTCGATTATTTTGTAAGATACGTACCGTTATTTACGTACCATTATTTAAAAGGCAGTATGTAAGAACTAAGAAATATACCATCCTAAAAATTTCATTTGGAGATAGAAGCATAGTAAATATTCGACAGTTAGTATAAATATACAAAAAAAATTGACATACAGTTAAAGATATTGCAATTAACGTATATGTCGCGTGTTATACTCGCAATGCGATTTATTTTCGTTCGTACTATGTCTGTACCTGTGTGTTGTACTCTGTGAACTTCTTCACTTTCTTGAGCAAGTCCTGTAATATAAACAATAATAATACATATAATAATGTATATCGTTATAAGTTAAATAAATCGCGTATTATATTTTTTATAATTGCTCTGCATATTCTCTCTTTATAACTTAGATAAATATTTATAAAATATAAGTATAATTACCTTTGGCAGTGATTTTCTATCATACTTGTGAGCATATTTACCAACGCATCTACTTAGTTGCACGTAAATGTCGCACAATACTTCGACAGGGAAATTTTTCGTCGCTTCGACGGTAAAGTGCCATGCATTTTCGAGCTCGGTTTTATCCACTACAACCTTCTCGTTCTCATCGATCCTATCTCGACTAGAATCGCTTTCGATAGCAAATGAAAGTTCATCCATACTTTCGCGTCGAGACGACGAATTCGAATCACTATGTCTAACGGGTCTGTCCTCCTCGTTGAAAGATAATCGTATCTGATCGAGATTATTTATTCGTTGATCCGCGATAGCGGAGCTTTGGCTTTCCTTCGAATTTTCATTTTGCGAATCGTTTTCGGAGTCGGTGTTATCGAACAATCCCACGTGACCGTTCAAGACGCTATTCGCCTCGGTTTCGAATTCCTGGAACTTTTCCAAATCGATGCTGGTGGTGCTTTCGTTATTTAACGATTTACTCGCGACCACTTCGGTGACATTCTCATCGAAAGCGATCTTTTTCTTCTTGGAAACCTTTTTCACGAATCCTCGCGCCCAAGCGGGTATCTTGCGTTTCCTCGAGGAAGCGAATCTCTTTCCGTTCACAACAACGGACTGACTAGAATTCATAGACTCCCTTTTCTCCGCACGCTCGTTCACGAGGATGGTTTCATGCTTCGTGATCTTGTTCTCTTCCTCGTTGTTGCAAGGATTCTCTAAAATACGCCGAGTCTTGGAAATCTCGCGACATTTGTCCTCAAAATCGGAATCCAACTCGGCTTTTATCAGTGCGTAAGCGTTGTCACGCAAGGAACACGCTCGATGCCTTATCAACTTATCCGCGGGATCCCTATAGAAATAAAGTGAAATGTATCGGGTTTTGCGAAAGGGTGACGCAGAAATTCACGATCTCTAGCATCTATCATTTAAACAAAAAGCACATGATGAAACTAAAATGGGAAGTGGTCTTCAATGCATGGTGAAAAAAAAAAAAAAAAAAAAAAAAAAAAAATTATGGTGCGCTTTAAATTGAAAACCACTAGTTGTCTACAGAGCGATAACAGCATTACACGGATAAACAGCAAAAAGCTCAACTACCTCTTTAATATTCCGAGGGAGGGCCTATCACGTAAGCTGACATGAAAACACACAATATGAATGTCAGTATAAGAAGAGAAGGCAGTATTATTACTCTAAAGAACCTTAAAGTATATACATAATAATATCGATAACCGCTTCTTTGTAAGACGATGATTCTTTCGCGCGAGATTTGTATAAACGTTTCCTTCGAACGAATTGTTATCAACAATTCGTTTTTTTTTTTTTAGAAAAATTACTTTGTTCGCGATTGAATTACCAACCTGTCTGGATTGTATTCTAAAGCGTTTCTGCAAATGAGATCAATGTCGTCGAGAAATTCACGAGCGCACAGATAACAGTTCATGTCGATCTTGGTCATCATCGTCTCCAGATCCATAGGTTGCTTTATGATCAAATTGTAATCCGGCACCTCTTCCGTGTCCACCGGCTTCGTGAACATGAAAAATCTAAAACAAAAAAAAAAAAAAAAAGAAAAACGTCACAGATATTTCTGTTTGCTCTACACACAAAGATACAAACGATTTGAGCATAAATTTATAAACCACTCACTGTCGATTTCTCGCCAGTTTGGCGCAGATTTCTCTCAAGAAGATTCGTAATTCCCTCAAAGACACCTCGTCCTTCTCGTACATAATTTGTTTCTCCTCTTCCGTCAACTTCTTTGGCAACGGATCCGGCGCTAATGGCAGTGTTTCCAATACTTCCACTTTGTTGCTCTTGATCTGTGGCTGCTTTAGACTCTGAACTGTGAAAATGGGCCGGAAGAACTTTGTTCTTTGCTCGGTGGTTGGAGTTTTCATGGAATACACTTCTCCGCGCAATTCGCTGAACAAATTTCTCAACTGATCGGGGAGATCCTGATACTTCGAATCGCTCGTCGCGAGAATTAAAATTGGCAAAGAAGAGTCTAACGCCGCGATGCGACACAAGAAAACGGCTTTTACTGTTTCCGGGACAAGAGGCCACCATTGGTTGATCGAGCGAATGTAAATTATGGACGGTACGTTCCTAACAGCTTCATTAAATACCTGCAACATTCAACAATAACCAGTTAAAATTAGCTAAAAAACTTTCTTCTTAATATAAAATTTAAAAAAAAATCATAAAATCATACTTTGTACTTATAAAATTTTGTTATTTTCATGTCGTATTATCTTTGCATCTTAGATAAAAATAAAAAAGTTAAACTCTTATATCACCTGTACGCAAGTTTCTTCGGGTGATCGTGCGCTCTCTGCGAACAACGTGCTGACATCTAGCATTTGGGCCGGTAGATGTTCCATGGAATATAATAACGCTTGGGCTAAATTAGATCCTTGACCTTCAGATAAGTTGCCGCCAGAGATCAATAATCTTGGGCGATGAACACCCTTAGCAGTCCTCACTCTACAAAAAAAAGCCATACAAAAACAATGTAAATAATAACTCTAAAAGACACAACACACATCTTTTTATTACATTTATAAATAATTTGTATAATTATAAAAAATAAGTACTTTGCCATAGCGGGATTTATGCCATGAGGAAATATTCCCTTAATTAAGTCGGTCAATTCTCCCAATGGTGGTCCTAACAGCGGTTCCATAAACAGTTGCAACTTTCTTCCCGCGCACGGAGCTACTCTATGCGATGACGGGACGAGTATAGAACTCGCTTGTATAAAATCACATCTTTTGACCTGTCAATTAGTAAAACAATTGATATTGCTTTAACAATTATTTTTTAAAAAACAAGACTATTATTTACTTACGATTATTATCTACTTATTTTTTATATTGTCCTTATTGCAAAACTTACTTCAACTTTTTCCGGATTCAGCAACAGTCTGTCGTTCGTCATGTAAATTTGCGGATAAGTTCTTCTTAATCCTTGCAGTACTGCCTCGGTGCACAAAGCTCTCAAATCCGAACCGCAATAACCGGTCGCTTTTTCGGCTAATATTTCCAACAATTGATCGGGCGGCGGATTCTTCCATTTGCTGACATGTATCTTAAGAATTTCCAATCTCTCCTTCATCGCAGGTAGCGGGAAAAAAAGTTCGCGATCGAAACGACCGGGTCTTCGAAGCGCCGGATCAATCGCATCGATCCTATTCGTTGCGCCGATAACTATAACCTTTTAGAGAAAACAAACGTGACATCAAACGAATACTGCGGCTGATCTGAAATATCTGTTTTTACTGTCACTTTTATTATTACCTCTCCATTATCATTGATACCGTCCATGAGTGCCAGAAGCGTAGACACGATACTAGAGTGAATCTGATCTTGCTTGGTACTTCTCACAGGTGCCAAACCATCGATCTCATCGAAAAATATTATGGACGGTTTCATTTGTTGAGCTTGCTCAAATAACAATCTCAGTTGGCGTTCAGACTCGCCGACCCACTTCGACAAACAATCCGCTCCCTTTCTCATGAAAAACGACATCTTCTTATTACCTTGACTACACTCGGTGGCTAGCGCTCTTGCTATCAATGTCTTGCCGGTCCCTAAATAAGTTTTTTTGATTTACGTAACATGTACGCATTACAGAAAAAACTGATATTTAATTTTGCTAGATTTGAGACTTTGTGATACCTGGCGGGCCGTGAAACAAAACACCTTTTGGTGGGGTAATGTGATATCTCTCGAAAATGTCTGGATACAACATAGGAAAGACGACCATCTCTTTAAGGCAGTGAATGTGAGATTCTAAACCGCCGACATCGCTAAATCTAATATTGGTGTCTAAGGTGATAGGGCTTATGTCGGCTTTCTTATCCGGCGGACCGCCTTGCGGTATCGCCGATTGTCTGCAAATAATGGCAATTGTTATTTGCATACGCGAAACTCGACTCGATTAAAGTTTTTATGTGTAACGTGTTTAAACTTACCTAGCTTTTTTGCCTTTCTTCTTGTCGTATCGCTGAGGCTCGGAGTCACTGGAGTTACTGGAGCTCGGACTCTTGTTTCTATGCTTTCTTCTCCTCATCGAATTGCTAAGAACACTTCTAAGAGCTCTAATAGATGGTCTAACTGGCTCTACGTTAGCCTGAAATCTATCTACGGTAGGCTTGTTCTGACGTAAACTGTACTTCCTAGGCCCAGGTGAATCTGACGACTCACTCATATCGCTAACTACTACTGTAGACATAAATGAAGCGACATGTTAAATATTTTTAAACAAAAAAAGTCTAATTATCTAATATTATTGCAAACCCAAACGTTTCTCTTACCTCTCGGCAGTTGACGTTGTGTTCTGCGTCTTGTTCTTTTGATGCGCGTGTACATATCCTCGTATCCCTATAATATGAAAAAAATATTATTAAAAGGATTATTATTCACAAAAGGATTATTATTCACAAAAAAGAAAAGCTGAAAATATACAAATTTCTGAGGTTTGCTCACGTCCTCGTTTTCAGAATTATCATTATTCTCCTGCTTTTCGCTCTCCCGTGAACTATCGTCATCAGCTTCGTCCTGCTGTACTTTGGGTTTTTCGGTCTTCTCAATAATATTTCCGCACAGTCTCGTTACAGGACCTTCTCTAAATCTGCTTGGACTGTCGGACTTTCTTCTGAACAATATTACAGACAATATTACAATTGCACTTTGTTTTTCATTAAGTACTTAAATACACAAGTTTTATGTTAAACCTACCTAGTATCTTTCTCATCGTTTGTTGGCTTTGTTTGTTCACTAACGTCCTTCGCTGGTTCTGTTCTTTCTTTAAGATCACGCTCAGGTCCTCTACCTCTGAGCTCTCTACTATTTTGACGATCATGTTCCGTTTTATCACGAAGATGTCTGGTCGGAGGTTTGGTGGGTGGATGATTTTCACGAGATCTTAAAGGCATGCGTTCTCGCAGATCGCGCTTTCTTCCGGAGACATCGTCTATTTCTTTATCCGAAGAAGAGGCATGTTGAAACATGGGATATCCTTTTAACGTTTGCGTTCCTAATAAAATTTTGATAAAGTTTGATAACTTTCAGAAAATAGCTGTTGATATCAACAACAAAATTAAAATACATGCGGTATGTGCAAGTGTCTATGTGTGTGTGTAGATGTACGTATGATATACACGTGTCTCTGTTGCTTTATTTAAAAAACAAAAAACAAAAAAACAAATTTATTTTACCTAAAATCCAGCTAGTATTAAGGTTGTCATAAGTTTGCATTCTATTACGTGTACTGCGACGTACACTCAAATTGTTTCTAGATATATGCGAATTAGATCTAGAATGCGATCTTAGCTTGCGTAAGCTTTTAGATCGTCTGACATTTGTTTCCAAGGTTCGATTAAAAATTTCTTCTTCAGTATCCATTGAGTCCAACGCAGTGTCATCATCTGACGTTATCTACAAAATAATCAAATGTTGTATAATTTGTGTTATTGTTTTCAGAAAATACCTATGCATGTACATAGTTTAGTGTCACAAGATAACAGACTTTCTCTAATAAAAAAAAAAAAAAAACTTTAAACTATCATAACTTTACGAACAAGTAATTCTCTGTTATTTAATCAAAAGAGAATACATAATCAGGGGACAATAAAAAACATGTCATCCATCACACAGTCTCATTTATCAGTTTTGCAACTTTCTTGCTGATCTTTCAGACTCGCTGCTCGTCAACTAACTCTATAAGTTGTAGGAATTCACAAGCTTAGCTTGTAGTAGTGAAACAACTATTAAAATTCTAAGAATACACGTTTCTTCTCTCATTAAAATAAACACAAAAAAAACGTCTCGAGTGACTGCAAAGATTGCACACGTTACAAACACACGCGCGAGTTATCGCAAAATTGTCAGACAAAAATTATGATTCGCAATTCGTGCAACTTGCGATTACTTTTTGCGACAATTGTTCGAAATACGTGTCAAAATCGACACGAGAATCAATTTCACCTCGGTGTGCTACAACAACAAACAAGACGGTCATGTACGATCACAGTGGCTCACAAGGTTCATTAGTTTTAACCTTTGTCCGTGCGTTTCTAGGAAAGTGCGATATTATTCCACGCTTATCTCTACAATAAGTGCACCTTACCTTCATTTGGCCAATTGCTCGTGCTAATGCGCGATCAAAACACAAAAATTGATCATAATAACGCGTCGAATAGTGGACAACTACATTCACGATCGTGCGAGAGAGATTCCCGTCCCTTCGTAGTTCAGCAGTGAACACATACACACGTACGCGAAACCTGAGGGCGAAGAATGCAAACGGGGAAAGATATTCCCGAAGAATATTCTCGATCGAATTTACTTACACTTCGCGTCGAGCGAGCCTACATAACCAACGTTATTACATGCATACACTTTATACGGCATTTAAAAAAAACTCCGATTAACCCCGACGATACAATACGAGTCGAATGCAAACCCTCCGATCACGTATGTATCATCTGTATCGCCCAAGCATGTAACCTCACCAATACACTGCTCTACGTAACGCAACTCGTGTGAGATGCGTGTGCGTGTGAGAAGCTGAGCCTGCTGAAGTCGGCCACGCATTGGTCGACGACAGTCAACGACAGGAAGCAGTGCCGGCTCGGCCAATCGGAGAAGCGATTTTCGTCTCTCGGCCGTTGTACATTCAGCGCCATTAACGTCTTCCATTATTCGCGTCTCCAGATGCACGTGTAGATATTTCTATTGATGAAAAACCCCGATATTGCATATGCACGTTCCTTATTGACTGCTTTACATAATATAAATTTTTTTATTTCCTTTTTATCTCGTAGCAATCGTTCGAATCAATGCCGTTCGTTAAATGCGGACACGATAGGTGTGTCGTTTGCAAACATATATGTATTTACGAGTACAATTCTTACCTGTCCATTACGAAAAATACCTAAACCGGAAATGGAACGACACTACTGACGCTTAGTGTACGTTTAAAAAATTACAGAGCGCAATTGTACATGTATTGGGGGTACCCAAATACAAGTACGTTATATACTTCTGGGTATTCAACATATCAGCTGATTGCTCCCATTACCTTATTGTTTGTATCATTGCAATCGCGCACTTCGATCTCTGTCTCGAACGGTGATGCTTTCCGACAATGAACGGCAGTTTTAACAATTTTTCAAAGTGCAGTTTTTTAAATCGAGAGATAGATTTTTCTCGAAGCACAATAATGTTGTGTTTTAATTGTATTCGCGAATTCTTCGCGCGTTGAAGAGAATTGTCGACAATTGAATTATTCGTGGCTCCGACATTTGTTGCGACATGTTTGATGCGATATATACGCAATGGCTTAATTAATGGTCCGGCATTTAAATGAAATTAAATGCACACATACACACACACGCGCGTATAATGTTGGAGCATGCATGAATAATAGTGACAACCGGAATCAGTGGAAAAAAAAAAAAAAAAAAACATGAAGGTGCTCTCTCATGCTCTAAACGAATTACACTCTTTGATCGTTCTTCTGAGCTAATTTTTTATCTCTTTGTATTGTCGCTTTTCATATTAATCTAAACATGTTTCCTATTGTATCCAACATATGGCCAATGATAGAAGACGTTATAGGTAAAACAGCATTTCATTGCGTTGATGTCATTTTATATATACATATACATATCGCAATACTGTTTTTATTCTTATTATAACAATAAAAACAACCACAAGCATGTTCAAGTGCAATGTTCATTTTTATGCATAAATTTTTACATCGAAGCTAATTTTTCTTGTTAGCTAGTCTTAATAAACTCTTATAATACATGTTTGTAAGCTTTAATGGCTTTTATATGAATTTATTCTGTGTTTTCAGTTGAATACATTGATCTGGATTTTACATTGTGGCTGACATGGCTCTTAATGCCACTTCTATTAACATTTCTGCTCCCGCTTGTGATCGTGTTGCTGTTGTACTTAACTTCCTTAATATTATACATCTACAAGTTACACAGGTTTGAAAAAATTGTAATGTATCACTTGCGTCTGCTGTGTAATGTAACCGATATTTGCATATTTTACAAATCTTTAAAATATATTAGCTTTTTTTTGTATAAATCCATGAATTTCATACATATAGTAAGAAAGACTTGGACTTTTAATATATATATAATTTTTTTTTATACACTTATATACATGATTTTGTTAAATATTAAAATATTGAAATGTTTTTTTAGAGTCAGGTTAAGAAACGCTTATGGCACTGTCTGGCAAAATACAGCGCGTTATACAGTTGCAGCTATCTGGGATGCACATGGTTGGATTTGGCATGGTAGGTTGACAAACTAATAATTTATAAACACAATAGATGCTGTTACACTGAATGTAATAACATGTATATATACATATATTGCCAGTTTAATAAGTTTTAACGGAATTCTCTTGTATATTTTGAACAGGATATGAGGTTGTGGGCTTGGAGAATATTCCACAAGATAAGCCAGTTTTATTTATATATTATCATGGTGCTATTCCAATTGACTTGTACTACTTTATATCCAAAGTATTCCTGTTCAATTCGAAGCTAATCCATACCGTAGCGGATCGATTTCTCTTTAAGTTTCCCGGATGGTCCATAATCTCGGATGTTTTGAAAGTAATACCTGGCACAGTTCAAACATGTTCCGCTATTTTAAAAGAAGGAAACATGCTCGCTATCTCTCCGGGCGGAGTGTACGAAGCTCAATTCGGGGACTCGTACTACAAGCTCATGTGGCAGAGAAGAATGGGTTTTGCGAAAGTTGCTCTGGACGCCAAAGTGGTATGTTTCGATGAAATTTTATTTCTCTCCCGATTTTTCTCGGCGTTACAACTGCTTACTATATACTTGCTTTCTTATTAGAGCATAGTTCCTTTATTTACTAAAAATATCAGAGAAGCATTTAGAGCCGTAAGCTGGGGAAGAAGGCTGTGGCTGAAGATATATACCACGACAAAAATCCCCCTTGCACCGATCTACGGTGGCTTTCCGGTAAAATTAGTTACATATGTGGGTGAACCTATTCCATATGATGGAACTCTCACACCGGAAGAGTTGCAACAAAAGGTGAACAAATATAATGTAAAGCATATTGTGCGTATATTGTCTTCTTATAATTATAGTGGCTCAAAAATATTATTGATCTTGCAGGTTGCTGATTCACTTAAAAATTTAATAGAACAACATCAAAGAATACCCGGTAACATAACATGGGCTTTGATGGATAGATTATACAATACAAAGAGAGACATAGCTTAATAACAATCTTCTTACTCGCGATGTACTTAATAGTTAATAAGTTCACAAACTTCAGTATACGGGTTAGAAAATATTTTAATCTAATTGATTAACTCCACACTTTAAATGGTAACAAAAATTGCATATATATATATATATACCGCATTTATTTATAACTTTTTAAAAATATGCGGTCGTTGTTTGTACAACATTTATAATTAATTATAATTATTTATTTATAATTGTAATTAAATTATAAATTTTTAATTTTTAATAGAAATCTACACATGTTCAACTCTTGATGTTATACGCGAGATATGTACAATAAGAAATAATTTCATTATTTACATATCTCATGTACAAAGTGTACAAATGTGATTTAACTTAAAAACTAGTATACACATTCCT
>QVOA01000470.1:0-12107 GCA_014825685.1 Pseudomyrmex cubaensis
TTTTTCGGGAATTTTTGAAAATTTGTATCAGGAGAACATAACTAGTGAGGAAGTGGCACAAGCTCTAGTGGGCGGGGCCAATGGGCGGGATTTTCCTGGAATCGATTATTAATTCTAGGAATTGCCCCGCCCACTTGAAAATTTAAAATGTGTCGAAGTTTTCGGCAAGTTTTGAAAATTTTGTATCAGGAGAACATAACCAGCGAAGAGGTGGCACAAAAAGTTTTTGTTCTCCTGATACTTTTTCACTAATTTCTAAGAAGTTCTAAGAATTTTAGGGTAAGTATTAGAAGGTATTAGAAATAAAAACTACAAGCAAGTTTTACATAAGTTTATTTTTATTCAATAGAGAATAAAATGTGAAATAGTGTGCATATTTTCCCGTCCCACTTTGCACAGACTGCGGACTGTCAGATGCAGTAATAAGTTTTATTACTGTCTCTGGTGTGGTTAAAAAATGTAGCACACACAAGCACAAGCATGCATTAGCCTAATATTACATTTGTCGTACGACGAAGTTTTTAAGTGTGTTGATTGGCTGTTGGATAGAATATCCAAAAAGATTTAGAATTTCTCAATTTTGTAGCCAATCAACGTACTTTGAAAATGGAGTGAGATCCATTTCGTATTTATTTATTTAATAATTTTGGTAGTAGTTGCATGAATTTTAAAGTTTTTGTATTGTACATTGTGTAGTAATAGATATGTTGCATGTAATAATTAACATGTTCAATGCCAAGTGTCTCAAACGTTTAATTTTTTTATTTACAAGAGAAATAATTTATATTTACAAGAAAAGACGTGAGAGCATCGATTTCAAGAAGTATTATAATTATTTTTGTTTAAGAAAGAACGCACGTTTATTTACGCACCGGTGCGCAATATTCACAATTCTTTCGTATGATAATTTGATATTTTACAGCAATGGAACAACGCACGATTTCACTTTCCGATGCATAATAATATATGATGCTTGTGGCCACAGCAGGGGACAGAACCACACGCCTTTGACGGTAAAGAACCGACGTTTCAACCGAACCACGTGATTCGCATCGAAAATCACGTGTAATCACATCTTCCGCGTCGGACACCCGCGGGATCGGATCAGCGGGAAGCGCGTCCAATCGATCTAATTCAGTCAGTCCGCGATTCGTGGTCGTCGGTGGTTGTTGTTGGTCTCTTTTCAGTCAAACCGATCTCGTGCCATCTGTCGTTATATTACCGAGTGGTATGCGCTTATCAAGCGGCTTCCTGTGTCCGCGCGATCACCAAAGCCCTTGTTGACCTTTCGCGTAGTCTGTGGCGACCTTCGTTTGAACCTCGCCTGTGTGTGGAATCGTTCCTGGCAGTCCCGAGAAAATTTTCACAGATCTCTTCCCCGAAGTTACGTCCCGAGAGGTGAGTGAGAAACTTGCTGGCGTGTTGCTTTGATTTGATCGTCTCCGCCGCGATTGAATTATTTTTAATTCGATTATTGCGAGACCGGTAATGAAACGTGATTGATCAATAATGCGTGCGTGCTAACCGGTCGCTCGTCATTGACCTTCAAGTGTCGGATCGTATGTTGAGTTGCGTTGGAACAAAACTCTCGTCGAGAACGATATTGAAAACTTGGTCCTTTTTTTTTTTTTTTTTGGAAGAAAAGTCGCGGGACCCGAGCGGTTTTGGAGCAGCAAACGCGCGCGTAAATTTGATTATCGATCAGGTATTGATTATTCCGCTCTCTCGTTTCTGCGCTTTGCGGAGAAACGCGCGTATAAAAAGATAAAGAGAACGAAAAACAGAACGATCAGATCTGATCATGTTACGCAATAAGGAAATGTTAGTGACCCTTGAATTGGGAGATAAGTGCGATTCCGGCAAAGTTCTTTCACACTGATGAAATTCGGCCGAGGAGATAAAATTGCCTTCGTTATACTTCTCTATTTGATGAGACCAAAATGTAACGATAACTGGAGAAATCAATTTTTACATCTTTCAATTGTTATTTTTGTTTTAAAATTTAATTATGTGTTTTATCAGTAAACTTTTAATATTTTCTCAAATGAGACAGAGAGGGGAGGAAAAGGGAAGATGATTTTAATGATGTCAAAATTCTTATTTTATTTTATTTAACTTGTGCAACATTTTTAATTTCAAAGCAGATACATTGAATAGATACCATTCATGCATTTCTCTCTCTGGTCTCTGAGAAAATGAAATTTTTCAATCTGATCTACATTGATGTTACATAACATAATTGTGTAGTGCCATGTAACTTTTGTTAAATAAAAACGTTTTAACAAGAAATCATTTTTATTGAATCTGCTTAAATAAATGTGCAGACTGCAGTCTCGACAAAATGTCAAGAGAACGGGCTTCCAGAAGATTTTATCGAGTAGATAGTACCAATGATCTGTTTGAATTCATGGACCGTGGCTACACAGCCCAACACGAAAACCGATGGAACTTTGAAGTTGCTTGGGAAGCCGCCAACAAAGGTATAGCAAAACACACATCATTCAGATTTAAAATAATGGTAATTCCTTCTTATCATGTAATTAATCAAACTTTGTTTCAGTTGGCGGCATTTACACCGTAATAAGATCCAAAGCCTACGTCTCAACCGAAGAAATGGGTGATCAGTACTGTCTCATCGGTCCGTACAAAGAACATTCGGCGCGTACTGAAATTGAAGAGGCCGACTTTCCACCTCACAATCCTTTGTATCAAGCAGTACAGGTCTTGCGCGATCAAGGATATAAAGTAAGCTCCTTACTTGAGCTCTGGACTGATTCATTATCGCTAATTCCAAATCGGTTATCGAAGAAATTGCACGTGTTCTTCAACGACTTCGGCTGCTGTACGCTCTAAGAATAATGAGTTGGCCACTCGCCACAGACGTAACAAATATAATTCAAGGACATGAACGCCTGACAGTTTTCTCAAATCTTTCACTGACGTTTGACATCCGCATCGTCATACTTGTTTATATAGTCATCTGAAAGAATATATATATTTTTTGTTTATACATCTACAGCAGCATGTATTTAACATGTCAGGTCTTTACATAATGAACACGCTCTCTATAATGTCGTGTAAAACAGTTTATTATTAGTGTTTTTGGTGAAGATCCTATTTGTGGCTCAAGTAAAGCTTTTGATTCTTTTTTTTTCAATTTTTCTATTGAACTGTAATAACATCCTGCTGTCGTTATCTTTATTATACACCTTACAAGTTGTGCAAATTAGAATACAATTTTCCAAAACGTACTAACTGGAGGAATCAATTTTTATATATTTCTCAATTGTTATTTTTATTTTAAAAATTAATCATGTGTTTTGTTATCAATAGATCAATATTTTCTTAAATGAGACGGAGAGGAGGAAAAGGAAAGATGATTTACACAATTTGTCTTTTATCGCGTTATAAAGTGCAAATTATTTTTGAGGTGGTAACAGGAACGTGGCTGGTGGACGGGAATCCCCAAATAATTTTGTTCGATATCGGGAGCGCGGCCTGGAAACTGGACGAGTACAAACAGGAATTGTGGAGCTCCTGCAATCTCGGAATACCTCATCTGGACATCGAGGCTAATGATGCCGTGATACTCGGATATTTAGTCTGTCAATTTATTGCCGAATTTAGGTGAATTACCTTTCATTGATGATCCACACGATCATGTGGAACTTTTGTACACGTCTGTGTCTAATTTTGTTCAAAACAATGTAACAGGAAAGCAGCTGAGAATTACTCGAGCGTTCCGCCGAGAATAGTCGTGCATTGTCACGAGTGGCAGGCGGGTGTTGGGTTGATCGCTTTGAGAACGAGACACGTGGACGTAGCCACAGTATTCACCACCCACGCTACCCTTCTGGGTAGATATCTTTGTGCGGGAAAGACTGATTTTTACAACAATCTAGATAAGGTATGTGAGAGAAGATCGTGTGCGAGTTTGACATACGTGGTTACACGTGTGGTTTCTAGTTTAGCGTCGATGAAGAGGCGGGGAAGCGTCAGATATATCACAGATATTGCATGGAACGCGCGGCCACGCACGTCGCGCACGTATTCACAACAGTCTCGGAAATAACCGGTTTCGAGGCCGAGCACCTGCTCAAACGCAAGCCCGATATCATCACGCCGAACGGATTGAACGTGAAGAAGTTCGCGGCGTTGCACGAGTTTCAGAATCTACACGCCATCAGCAAGGAAAAGATACACGAGTTCGTGCGGGGTCACTTTTACGGGTTTGTATTCACAATCCAAGCAAAGTTCCGTTGATCAGTTGCTGTCATTCGCGTGACATTTCGCGACTGCGTTGCAGACATTACGATTTCGATCTGGACAAAACACTGTATTTCTTTATCGCTGGCCGATACGAATTCGGAAACAAGGGCGCTGATATTTTCATCGAGGCTCTGGCCAGATTGAATCACTACCTGAAAACGTCCAGACCCGACCTGACGGTGGTCGCTTTCCTCATCTTTCCCGCGAGAACCAACAACTTCAACGTCGAGTCTCTTCGTGGTCACGCCGTGAGTTGTTGTAAAATATTCTACGAGTTTTCCTCGGCCATTGATTGACGCGCGAGAAGATTTTTTCAATAAATTTTTGAGAAATTCTATGCTACGTTTTTCAGGTAACAAAATCGTTGCGAGACACCATCAGTGACATTCAGCAGAAGATAGGAAAACGGATGTACGAATTGTGTCTGTCCGGTCGTATGCCTGACGCGCAGGATTTGTTGCAGAAGGAGGATACTATTAAAATAAAACGGTATGTGCGTCACAGAATTCAAAAATGTTCTGTGAAATAATTCGCGATTTCGTTTTGATCATTTTCTGTCGCGCAGATGTTTGTACGCTCTCCAAAGAAACGGACTGCCTCCCATTACGACGCACAATGTCGTCGACGATTGGAACGACCCGGTGTTGAACTCCATCAGAAGATGCAATCTCTTCAACACCGTTAACGATCGCGTCAAGGTAGGTCGCGTAATATTTTATTTTTTTAAATTAAAACTCACCCAATATCATTTGCTTTGCGAGCAATTTACGTTCGCAGATGGTGTTTCATCCCGAGTTTCTGTCTTCGACCAATCCGCTGTTCGGCCTCGACTACGAGGAATTCGTCAGAGGCTGCCACCTGGGCGTTTTTCCGTCCTACTACGAGCCGTGGGGATACACGCCGGCTGAGTGCACTGTCATGGGCATTCCAAGCATCACCACCAACTTGTCAGGGTTCGGATGCTTCATGCAGGAACACATAGCGGACCCGATGAGCTACGGCATCTACATCGTCGACCGACGTTACATCGGTCTCGAGGCCAGTGTTCAACAGCTCGCCCAGTACATGTTCGATTTCGCGCGGCTCAGTCGTCGTCAACGTATCATACAGAGAAACCGCACGGAACGTCTCAGCGATCTTCTCGATTGGCGAAATCTTGGCATTGTGAGATACATTTTCTTTTTTCTTCTTTTGTATGCGAATATTCACGTGATTGACCGCACGTGCATCTTTTCCACAGTACTATCGGCAGGCCAGAATAAAAGCGTTGACGACCGTGTACCCCGAGCTGGCGTCTGAATATGCGGAGGGTGGAATCGGTCGGTTCAACTATCCCAGACCGATCAGCGAGCCGCCGTCTCCGTCATCCTCGCGACACACGACACCGGCCGCGTCTTTGCACGGCTCGGACGACGAGGACGAGGACGAGGTCGACGAGGAGAAGGAAGTAAGTACACGAGGAAGTAAATGAAACACTACTGTGGTGGTGTAAAATGAATCAGTCGAGTCTTTTGTACGTAACGATCTCGTTATACGAATTTTGTTCGCATCGCAGCTAGAGGAATTGCGCCAGACGAACGGGAGATAAGCGCCAAGAGCAGAATTGATGAGAGGGCAGAAAGCAATTTACGTGCAATAAGACTACAGGTAAAATTCACGCGTGTGAACACACAACAGTGCCAAAAAACAAAAGGTTTGCGTTGCAATTTCTTTCTCTTCGAACAAGCTTATCGACCGCGTCTCGATATTGATCGCCGGTCAGTGTTGAAAATCATCTTCTATGGAACACGTGACTTTGCATTGCCGACACGGTGATCATTATCCGAACGCGGTCGATGATATATATCCGCCACACTGCCGTGCTCCGCGAACAAACAAGCGAACCGAAATAACGACTCGCGCCAACAGTCAGTCGCGAGCATCTTTGCACAAAGAATCATATATCATTTCTCTTGGTTGTTCATTATATATTACACAGATTTTATTTTGTATAAATTTATTACTTTATTTAGCCAATATCCAAATTTCAAATCGCACGTGGTGTTGTATGTTGTAAAAAATAATTTAATGAATTTCTCCGGTCCAACGAGACGTCGCGATCAAACACATTTCGAACACAGAAACGAACTTGCAATTGGATTTTACAGCGTCTCTCTCCGTATTTGCGACAGCACAGTCGTACATTACGTATATGTATATATATATATATATATATAAAGACGATCATGTTGTATATTTTTATTTGAATTGGCACTTTGAATAACAATCTTTCTTGGTTTTCGAATTACTCACGTGTATATATTGCGTTTCCTTACAATTCGGATATTATTCATTTCGCACAGAAGCTGTTTATAAATTTTTTATGTCGCAAAGATACGTGGGAAAGTAACGGAAACTGCTACAGTCAATTAAAAAACAATTCAACATTAATAAGAATTTTTTTTCTTTTTATGTGAATTAATATCAACACAATATACAAGAAACGAGAGAGAAGAGTGGCTAAAGGCGATCACATCTCTCCTCGCGACACGAGTATTTGGCAGTTTTATTACCAAGAAAAACAAAAAAAAAAAAAAAAGAACAGAATTGTCTTATCGATATCTTATTAAAATTTAAATAAATATTTACACACACATACACACACGTTGGAAAAACGAACAACGTATAATAATAATAATTCATACAGCAACAACCACAGCTTGCGTCACAACAATAATACAGAGTCGCGATTTTGAAACAATCCGAAACTACATAATACATATCTATATAAAATCGTCAATAATAATATCACGATAATAAAAGAGAGTGTCGTTTAATTTGGAATGATCTCTTTATTGCGTGAGACTAAAAAAAGTTTTTTTTTCTCGTCGCATCGCATCTCTCGCGTCGTCCATTCATGCACTCTTTACGCTATAAACAAGTATTGATATATACCAAATACAAAATATTCTTATCTCTACGGTATATATAGATTTATGTCGTGTGTGGCATGTATATTAGAAATCAATTGTTATCCTCCCGTCGGAAAGACTCTCTCTTCCGTGTCTTTTTCTCGCGATTAAAAGTACGATCGAACGTGTTCACGTAAAACTATAATATACAAATGCTAAGAATTATATATATATGTACGAGTTCCAGTAGCGCGTTAGGAAAATAACAAGCGACAACGTCGCGCGCTCACAGATTCAGATTTTTGAAACGATTGATTTTCATCGAGAGCAGAAAACTGAGGGGAAAATTAAGAGAAAAAGAGAAACTATTCACATATGTTTAAGAGTTTGAACGAACAAACGCATATTTTTTCTCAAGCAATAATAAATTAATGCGCAAGCAATAAGTACTGTTGATACATGTATATGTGATATATTAAACCTAAATGGCACTATTTACGCATCGAACAAACGGATCGTGTGTTCGGAGAACACACTCAAGGAAAAACTGGGGTCTACGTTAAAAAAAAAAAAACGAGAGAGAAATTAAATGTAAGGTGTTAACTATCGTTAAGCAATACGTATTTTTTTTTCTTTTTTAATACTTTGATTATCTATATAGTACAGTACATTCTTTTTTTTGTTTTTTTTGTTTTTTTTTTTTTTTTAAATTTTAGAGCGAGATAGTACCTATTGAAATATTGAGCAGAGAATAATTAAGCTTTCGAAACGACGATGATTTTCATAGAAGTGTGTGTTACTTTTTTCTCTTAATATAATATGATTTATATATAAAAAAATATACAACGAATGTGTGTCTATTGTTTTCGATAAAATACGCAGTTACGTTAGATAGCGCGCCAATATGTGACGCGTTCGGAAAAACTTTTAAAAACAATACAGTCTGTTATTAAAACAAAACAAAACAAAAAGATTTAGAAATATTTTTCTTGATAAAAAGTTTTATGAAAATTTTTCGAAATAAGCAAAGCCCGCGGACACAGCCCGCGCTTCGGATTGCGACCGACGATTTGGCAATTGTGCGATTTCCAAAATCGCGCGATTACAAGTCAATAAATTATCTCTCGCAATCCGGAAGCGCCGAGGAAAGTGTATCGCGTGCTTGTTGAGGCTCGAGTCTAATTTAAACACTAGCTTCCTAGACAATAAGTTCAATTCCATTGGAAAAACAGAGAAAAACTCACACTGACGATCCGTAAAATTTCATTTGGCAAACTTCAAAACTTGTCGATGACGGATTTTGAGAACTTGTTCGTTTAATACAAAAAAAACAAAGACTACAATTAGATAATTTTACTGGCAAGTTTTTTGCGTAGTTTCTTTTTTTTTTTTTGAAGACTTTCCGCAAAGCTTGAATCGCAAAGAAAGGACGAAAGAAGATCCCCCCCTTAGACCGCGTTGACACAGACAACCTTTGGTTATTACACATAACAAGAACGCTAAATATTACATTACACAATATCGCTTGAATGCTTGATAAATATATATATATATATACATATATATGTATATATATATATATATATTTGTTTGAAAACTACTACTCCACTAGTCTTTAGTTAATTGGCATTTCATGGCGTATGGCCTCAAGGTAATAATGAATAATTATGTCACAATCGGGGATGTTTCTCACATAAATCTGTCGATTCCGGCTCTGTGTTCACCCGATATTTTGTTATGTCTCGCGACAACATTTCCTCAAACGTTTACTTCTCCAAAGGCGTTTTCGCCGCGGATTTTAATGTTGAAAAAGTGAAATCGTTTGACGCTAATTGATCTTGATTGGGAATATTAATTAAATATCAAAGGAGGACCATCTCTACCCTCATTGGCCAAAGAGACGCACAGCTAAGATATGTGCATAGTGATTGGTTTTTTTTTAACGAGGATAGACTTAAATTTATATTTAAAACACATTCAAATCCTTTAAGAGAGACAGAAAACTGTCGAGGGGTGACCGAGGAAATTGACCGTCGCGGGACGCGCGTTCCTCGCGCTGTTCCGCGACACGCTGGCGCGTCGAATACGAACGTATTCCTCCATCATCAATTCTCAGGTGGACGGATTTTGCGCGTGACCCGTTGTCTGTGGGGTCCCTCCCATCCTCTGTTGCATCATGTTCAGCAACAGCTCGGAGTACTGTTGCATCATGTTGACCACTTTGCTCTGATCCTGACCCGCGAGCAGCTCCTGAAACTTGGCCGTCGCCTCGTTGGTGACGACGCTCTCGTTACTCCCGTCGTTGCGAGCTTCCGGACCTCCTCCGGCGACAACCAGTCGCAGTGTGCGCATGGTCTCGTTAACGGACGACTCCAGTCCCCGTAGCATCGTGTCTCTGTCAATCGCTCCTTTGGAAGGGTCGCTGCTCTCGGTGTCTATCGTCAAACGTTTGTACAGTTGCACGACATTGTCCGCGGTCCGCGTGAGCTCGTCCGCTATTGTATTGCACAGTTGTGTGGACACTACAAAAATATTGCACATGTCAACGCTAGATGCGCGTCGCAACGCGACGAAGTAAGAGAGAGAGAGAAAGAGAGAAAGTAACTGATGGAATATCACAGAGGATGAATTTGTATTCGTGCAGAGCGTGCAGGTTACACTGATTTCTAAAATCCGTATGAGATCATGCTATCATGACTGGTATCTATTACGTAATTTTCTATGTGAAGGATGAGCCTCTCTCGTGTTTCTATATACGGATGAATCCGAGAAAAAATAAATAAATTTCTGTGAATTTTTTAAATCCGCTTGTGTGATCGACAATACACACACGCACACAATACTTGTGTTGCTTCTTTATGTGTGTGTGTGTGTGTGTGCATAAATATGTACAGATACACGACGAACCAAAAGTAAAACAAGCTTTTTGCTACGTATGTACATGTGTCTCGGAACGATGTTCAAAACATATAAAAACTAAATAAGAGAAACTAAAAGAACGTCGGGGAGCTCGCCGGTGTGCTCCGCGCTCTCGAGTTTTAATAATCGCAACGTGTACAGGCACTTATGTACAGCTACGTCTGCTTCGTAGTCTCTTGTGTGAACGGTTTTTTTTTTTTTTTTAGCATGATCACTTACAAATTTTGAATTTTACTGACATTATACATATTCACGGCACACAGCATTCTCAACAAGTGTCTCTAGATTACCTAATGTCTTATCCGTGTCTACTGCAAGAACGAAATTGATGTATTAGATGTGGCACACACAGGTATTTCACAATCAGAACAAAATGTCGAAGAATTATATTGTTTATGCGCATTTTTTTTTTCTTTCAAATTGACAAGATTTTCTGGGAAGATTCTTGGATGCTTCGGCAATCTTGCATGCTTACACGTTTTCGTTTTGAATGACGATGAGAAGATGATCGTGATGGTCAATCAACGTTAAATTTCTCGCATACTCACGTTCGGCACTAGCTACGTCGATTGCACGGTCCGTATCTTTGACCGGTAGTTCGTGCGGGCTGGGGTCTAATTGATTCTTACTCGCCGCGGACATTCTACTCCCGTTTTGCCCGTTTGTCCCGTTGGTACCACCACGGCCGTTTGTTATGACATTTGTCGAGCCGGATTTTCTCACGGACGTGCCGGGTAAACTCAAACTGATCGAAATCAATAAGTTGGTTTTATTTGTGAATGACTCAACTGTTCGCAAGTTCTCACGCAAATCTATCTCGGCTAAGAAACTAGTAGCAAGTTGACGAGGTTTTACCTGGCGGAAGAATAGTCGATGCTGATGCTCCTAGGCCTTGGCGGCAGCGCCGGTTTTCCTCCGTTCCCGTTCGAGGAGGTGTCCTCTGAACTCGAGTCTTCTTGATTTCCTACTTGACTTAGATTAACTACAACACAAACGTAGATTTTGTTTTGAGTCGATGCAACTTTGGAAGATGATTTTAAAAATAAAACATTTGTCGAGATGACGGAGAAAGTGGCGTGCAATATGTTTTGTTAATAAATAACAGAGTCTCCTGTGCATTTGTGAAGCAAATGGTTCAGGGAGACCCTTTGTCACGGGGGTTTACACGCACGCAATGTTGACAAAAAAAAGTTCGTTTACACTCCACCGCCTCTGTCATCTCAAAAAGAAGCAATTATTTCAATATCTCAACATTTACACGCGCACGCGCGGTTAAATACAAATTTAGATACCTGTCGAGAAAGCTCCCTGCATTCCTCGCCTTCTCAAAACCGACGAAACGTTGCTGCCGGAAGAGCTCGACTTGTTTTGGTGATTGATTTTGTTCTGAGAACTTATCGTCGGCCTGAGCAAACCGCTCATTCGGTTGTTGCCGGACTGATTGCTCCACGCTCGGCTACCACCACCACCACCTCCTCCCGTTACACCGGCATCCGATTCCGAGTCGCTCTGCGCGAATAAAACATAAAATTACAATATAAATTGATTACCTCGCGCGAGTCTAATTGTCGCAACCACGCGCGCGTGGTTACAGTATACCTGATTCAAGATGCCAACGCTGCTGCTTCTTATTATGTGAGTCGAGTGACTCTTTGCCGAAGCGTGTCTCGACTGGCTGCTCAGATTGGCGCTTCCCGACCCCGTTCTCGACGTGATGCCTATATTCTTGTTTCCTAATTTTCCTGAAACTGTGTCGTAGTGCCAAGTTACAAGAACAGAATCTCTACTGACAAGCGAGTGAATCTTTTTAACGCGTTTCTAGAAATATAAGTAGTAGATACGCTCAAAACAATGTGCTTCAAAGGAAAACGCAATTCTTGATTCTTAACCCTCGGGGAACACACTGGGTCAATTTGAACCGGGTCAACCCTGTTCGTCGACTTCGGTTTCTTGAGAATATCAATATAAATTTTTAGCCAAAAATATTGAAAACTAAGAAAAATATGATTTTTTATTCAAAACTTTTTT
>QVOA01000471.1:0-11606 GCA_014825685.1 Pseudomyrmex cubaensis
TATATGTGTGTGTGTGTGTGTGTGTGTGTGTGTGTGTGTGTGTGTGTGTGTGTGTGTGTGTGTGTGGGCGCGCGCGCGCGCGTATTTTGTGCGTGTATCAGTCACAAATGGTTTTCTAATCGAGCGTGTTTCAATGCCATAGAAAGATTCAATTAATAGTGATTAGCGCGTCAATGCGACTGGCGCGCGCGTGTTTCAGAATTTACGTAAACTACATCCTGCCACTTTAACTATGCTTTTACCTTGGATCGTACGATAACCTGGTCGCATTTTTCAGCGCTACAATAAACGTACGATATTCGCTTCCAGAGGAAGAAGGAAACACACATACTCAAAGAGCAATCGTTTGCAACGCGCGAGTGGATATAGTACGTGCCGGACGACAAAACCCGCTAATTTTCTCACTCGGAAACGCAGGAAAGGCATGCCCGCGACATTGTACGCACTAAAGCTGATATTTTTTTAAATTTATTCCAAATGACTCTCATTAATCCTTTGTGCTACGAGATTACTTAAGAAGAAGTAATTCATTTTAAAAAATGCGGAGCGATAGAACAATACGTTTAAAAATTTATTATAACACTTGTCATATTGGCAGTAATACTTGATTAAATCGCGATTATTACATTAGGTACAATGCTATATACCATTAAAGAAGGTAGACGACATAATCTCATGTGTGATTATTAAATATTTCTTTACTTTGGGATTGTAAAAGTATATCTCTCAATAAAAATGTTAACAAGACCAAATGTAAAAGCCCGTTATTTATATAAATGCTCTACTTTACAATCGTGCGCAAAAAAAAAAAACTGATATACGTGGGAATTTTATTTTCATTGACTCTTTTATTCCGCCTAGCGACTCAGCGACAAAAATGACCATCAAATTCGAACCGGGCTTTATCGACCAGGCAAACGCTCGCGTTCGAGAGAGGTATGGTGGCTTTTTCGCATGTTCTCCGATTAGGTGGATAATGCAGGATGACGTGACGGGTCTATACATCCCTCGGCGGGTTCAAATCCCGGCGTCGAACTGAATAATTTATTCGTTATGAATATAAACTCGAGGAAACTGATTCGTATTGTCGTGAGAGTGGCGTTGCACGATTCTAGGTTCGAGCGTGATGCGAGAGAAAGAGGAAGAGAGAGTTGAGAGCTTGAGGGTTAACTATGAGTTCCTCCGGTTTGTTCGAGTTACATCGTTTATTTTTACGTGTCCGTTTTCTCTCTTTTCCTTTTGCATTCTTTTTCTATCTTTAGAATTTCTTTATATATATTTACATTTATATATACCATGAGGAGTGAATCGCGCGAAGCTTTCAATCTTCCAATGGCCGTTTGCGTTCCACGATCTAACACGCGTTATCGGAATGCCGAACGCGCGCGAAAAAGCTTTAGTAACCGATATAGTCTGAGACGAGGACATATATTATACATGATGGATATACACACGTCTATAACAATTTGTCGATTATCGTGTTGTAAAGAGATGTTTAAATTGAAAGAAGAAAATATAAATATCCGACATTTTTTAATGTAATATTGTCGAAATGGTCATCATTGTTGTAATAAAAAATATATTCAATAGTGTTAAATAGAAAAAATGACTCAATTAAAATATAAATAATTAATATACATGCCTTGTGTAAATGTGTATATATAAAAAATTAAAAACATTATTCCATTGATTAAACAAAAAAAACTAATAAATGACATATTTAGGAAAAGAAATAAAAAATTAGTCAGCGACGCGATTATCAGACGCGGTATTATTCGAACGGTATTGCCGTGTGAGTCCGTGAAAAAGCGATTAAAGATATGTTACACCGCGGAGTTCGATGCAAGAATTCAGTGTTGATCGTTTCTTAGGACTATCACACACAAAATGACATAGAATGCATATGCATAGCATTGCCAATGTCATTGGTCCAAATAGTTTTATGCTATGCATATGCATTCTATGTCATTTTGTGTGTGATAGCCCTTAGCCTCGAAGTTTTGCTCGAGCATTTACAACTGAAATTACTCTGTCGTCGCCGGTGGATTATTTCAGATGCGCCTGCAAACTATAGCTTTCTATAAAAGAGGCGCTCCTTTTCAACCGCAGGAGATACTCTTTGAGAGAATTTTGTCCCGAGTCATAATGAAATCCCTGTCTCTCTCTTCATCATTCGCCTCAACTTCATCTCTCTTATATAACATGACGGTTTCTTTATTATCTACCCTTTTTGTCGTTCTTTTGCCCGATCGTTTGCTCAATGACACTTACTTAAACACAGATGAGGGAGCTTCGGCGATAGTCACCGGTAATAATCGACAACACAAATTTAATAACTCAACGTATTCATTTCGGATAAGCGCATCATTCGGAAATCGCATGAAAAAGAAAATGAACTAGGTGCTAGCTACTCGCGGAGTAAAATTGTGAAAGCGATCAGCTGCGGCTTTATTCCGATCAAACTTTCGGAAAGAGGAGAAAGGGGTGTTACATCCGGATATTACTTGAAGCGTACTTAAATGTTCGTAGCAAAGTTGCGGTAATTTAGAATCGATGAACAAATTCAAACTTTGTGCATACGAGAAATCGAAATAACAGAAGAAGAAGAAGAAGAAGAGAAAGAGAGAGAGAGAGAGAGAGAGAGAGAGAGAAAAGAATGCTTACTTCCGTCAGACTACTCTTCATGTTTGTAAATTATTTATCGAAAATAAATAGATTTTACTTAATTATTTTTCTTTAATTGTTAGTTATATTATTATATTATTTTCATATAATCATTCTACCTAAAAAGTTAATATATCTCTATATATATCACTTTATTGTGTCATCTATACTTACTAAATTTTCTCTTTAATCAATCTTTTTGATATTCAGAACAAAATCTCAATTTTCAATGTAAAAAACATCATTATGAATATTATAAAACATCATCTCCTGTTACAGCTCGAATTTCTGTAAAATCTCAGAAATCAATTCAGACATCGAATTAAGTTTCACTGCGCAGCAAAGAGCGACACAATGCGTGCAAAACCCGATAGGTCTTAAATTTATGCTGCGATTTATACGCGATCATAAATTAAGAGCGGCATTGAACGTCGCGCGGTTTTACGTGCGACCGATATCTCTCAACGTTGTTTGCGATTGTCAGAAAAGTTATCAGACCGAATTTACCTTCTTTTCCTGCGATGTTTTATCAATTAAGAACAGCCCTTTTTGAACTCTTTGCGTCTTTAAATGCCAGTTGGTACAACAAGCGGGATACAATCGTTTACTTTCATCTGAGAGATTGATCGGCCCTCTCGACAAAACAAAAGACGCATTTTTTGCGTACTTCGCGTTCAATGCATTTTTCAATAAGTTTACAAATATAAAAATTTTAGAATTTGAAGTTTGAAAAAAGTAGCAATTATATTATGTAAAAAAATGAAGAAATGATATGTATGCATATAAGAAATTATATTTTATGTCTTATGTGTGTAGTTTACTTAGAAACGTTACCGATTTGAGAAACTTCGATTTCAGTTATAAGCAAAATTTTCCACGATTGTGCGCTAGCGAGCGTAGTTAAGATGTAACGTTTGTAACGCGGGCAAATTTGCATCGCAATGAATCTATTACACTCGCAACAGCATCGTTCGACCGTGATATCGGGACAAGTTTAGGAGAAAAGCGCGGAATTAAAAGCTCTCGTGCACAAACAATACACACACACAAACATATGTATATATAAAATACACTTGAAATCTCCGTTATTAGCTACTTTAACGATATGTTTCTGAAATGGTCCTAAAGCGCGTCATGAATAAATCGCAGCGTAAATTTGCATATAAAACATTCAAATTCAACACGAAAGTGTGAGTGGTCTGACATATGTGCCGCTAATATCTAATTTACACAGTTTAACTTACTACGGTGTATCTTTCATTTCACATAATGGCTAGAGATGACAATAGTGTCATCAGTGACTCGCATATGATTCAATGTGTACACGCGTTATTTAGCGGTCCCCTTTAGCGACGAATTAGCCTGAACGCACGTCGGGCTAACGTTGTGCCGTTAACTGCTGAATTATTCCAGGATAAACGTGTTTACATACGTTTAGTTGTACCGCGAGCGCGAAACGCCGTAGGGTACTTTAATCGCCTCGGTGAATAAACGTGTCATCTATCCCTGCGCGCGCGCCTATGCTCAATCGTGGATTGGAAATAACAGTCAGAGTCGATCAGCTTACTGTCGGATAAATAATTACATTGGCATGACATAAAAGTACTGGAATCGGCCGCAATTTTCCCACGTTCAAAGAAATTACACGTTTTAATCGACATCGGAATAATAACGAATGGGCAGAAAACGAACAAATAGCTTTTGTGTGCGTTGGCTTTCGCAAAAATTGAAATTAAATTTGAATATTTCACAACCTCGACATTTTCTATGTGTCGCATAGCAATATTAAATTCTCAAATTAAAATTCTCCTCTAAAGTAAAATTGAAACGTCGAACTGATATTGTCGACGATGATACAAAAATGTAGATTAAAACATTTGAGATATTATTTTTCTTGAATTTTATTCGGAATACTAATTTTTATTGAATTGAAAGAAAAGATATAAGAGGAGAGAAAGCGAAGAAGGATGATTAAATGGTATTATGAAGATCTTGACGGAGTTACGAGAAGGAGGGAAATTGATGTTAGAAGTTATCGATTCTACTCCCGGAGAAACTGATTAGAGCGATTTTCCTACAGGGGGAAATTGAAATTCGCGGTGCGCCGTAATGTCATTTAGAGAAACTCACGAGCGTCTAAAAGGACGCTGAAAGAGAACTCTTTAACGTTCCTATTATCATGGAAATTACGTTGAAACGTTGCCTACACTGAGATTTTCCGCATATATATTGGTGCACTTCAATTTGAGAATTCGTGTAGATTAAATTGTATACTGTTTCCGCATACGCATGTTTAATTGCAAAATGCATGTATGAAAATGCAGCGCACAACGCAAGTTTTACCTCTCGTGATATTTATTATATTATTACAGTCTATACAAATGTGCAATATATATGGAAAGAGAAGTCGCGGATGTGCGTTGTAAGCGAGTTCTGCGTGTAATCCATTATATCTCAAAAGTAAATATGTCTTCAAGATTAGACTAGGATTCTCTCTCTCTTTCTCTTGTGTAAGCAGCAAACTTCTAAATATCCATATATATTTTGCGAATACGTATGATATATAGCTAAAAATAATTAATTATTAAAAAACATTGCTGTAAAAATGCTTGAAAAATTATATTTCGAAGTATAATTAACGACATTGTTTTATATTACTATTTTGTAATATAAAACAAACGCCAAGAGTTTTCTAAGTTCTTTTCCTCTTCATATAATATATATGTGTGTGCGTGTGTGTGCACATATTTTAAATTGTAACAGAATTCTGTAGAATCTAATTTCACTACTTGCATTTTTTTCTATTATTCAACACAGAAAGAAACAACAAAAAATATAATTAAAATACAATAAGTAATGTGACAAAAATAAAACTGTCGTACAGCGATATATATTAGATTAGATGTCGTATTTTTCTAAAGTGAAATAACATGTTGTGTCGCAACATTATATCAATGCTTTAAGAAATATCGGTATCACTTTGCTGGCGGTGGCATTCGAGGAGCAAAATCCTATATTTCTACGAACAACACATCTCTTTTATACCATTTTTCAAAATTGTATTGATTATTCCCGTTTGAGATTTGGAATCCACGTCGCGCATTGCTATACATATATTTGTACGCGCTATGACATTGAAAACTAATATTGTCACATCGTCGCCGTTATATGCGTCGCGATGTTAGTGACGTCGCGTAAGAATAGATCCTTATCGCGATCCGCACGTACTGCTATTATCTACATGATGAAGATGAATCAGTCTATCAATTCTCTCGCGCGTCCCTCCTTTGACAGCTTTGGGAGGAAGCTAGAGAAGGAGTAGCGACCGGGGGAAAAGGAGCCGGCACGAGTCGCTCAATATCCATTAACCCCCTCTACTTCGGACTCCTTTCTAGCAGGAGGGAGATGAGGAAACGCGAGGTAGGAAGGTTTATTCCTTTCCTGTTCATAGTGGAGAAGACACGAGTTTAGACGTCGTGAACAACGCGAGTCTCGCGTTCTCAAACCAGTTTGGATTGCAAAAGATTACTTAAACATTCTTCTCTTATTGTTCACCAAAAATGCTACGCTAATCTCTCTTTCTACAATCAGTGATTAAAACTAATACTCTTTTAATTTTGATATCATACAATTAATTACATTTATAATTTATTCCTTAATTTTTATTTCCTTAATTGTACACACAAAAGATAAGTTTTGCTATTATATAAAAGTTTTTCAAGCCTACTCAAGTTTTTTATTTTATTAACAATGTTTTGTTAATAAAGTGAAATATTCAAAAAACTTAGCAAAATACTTTTGCTGACTATATAGTAAATAATCTTCTTACTATTCCAGCAAAAATTGTGTTCTACACTTTTGTATTTTAAAATCCACAGGAAACATTACTTTTTAGTTATCTATTTAAATCTGACGCCAAAAATGTGCATTCTTAAAAGTTAATATAAAAAAATTAAAACTATAACTTTGAATTTGTCGAAAGAGATAAAGTACGTCGGAATTGTTTAGGAAGCTTCGAGATTTTTTCCGTTACGACGAACATCAACAACGTACAGCGTCTTTACGAGAAGTCTTTTTCTCTCTCTCTCTTTTCCGAACCTTTCTTCTATCTTGCCTCGCGCTCTTTGCTCGCATCGGCGCGAGAGCGCTTCGCCTCCGCCATTTAATATTCATATCGCCGCCGCTGAGAACGGCGCACTACGACGCCCGCGGCGCTCGCTCAGAACCAGGCTTGAAAAATGGACGGCGCTTTTGATAAAATACGAAAAACAGTTCTCCATTTTTCTCCCCGATCTCCGTCTCTTTTCCCTGTCTCTTCACCGGCGCTGTCTATGTTTTAGCTTGACGCTTTGAGTTCACGCGCGCACTACTCACCTCGAGATCGCAAATTGGACGAAACGCGACGCGATATATCGTTCTCGTGTCTAAAACCCCTACGCTGTTCTTCCCGCTCGTTGAATCTTTCATTAGGGAACTCACTAGAAACTGCCGCGCGCCGGCTACTACCCACGGGATTGCTAAAACTGAGAGAGAACGAGCTCCTCTCTCGCGCCGTTGCCCTGTCATTATTTCGCCCATTAACGACATATAACGCGAATTCGCCCGAGTCCTCTACAAGGCTCTTCCATTTGATGACACTGCCGAGAACACGAGCTTCTTAGTTCCCGAGTGAGCTCGCCTTCACGCTCTATTCACGAAACGAGCGCGACTGAAGGAGCTTATTGAAAATAGCAACTTGCGAGAAAATAAATTGTCCTTAAGATAATTAACTACGATAAAACAAAATAATTTCCATAATATTGTCACCGCTTTTTTACACAGAATTAAACAGACCAGCATTACAACAAATTGTGTGCGTGTTCCAACACGAAGTTTCATTAATCACGCTGAGAAAGAATATTCGTGACCATATCACAACTGTGAGTTTATTGAACAATATAGTCTTATAGTTCGTGTACTTGGATTTTAATAGAACTACTTTATTTGCGCGCTGTTTTTAGAGACAGGTTGTGTTTCGCGTACACGCTATATGTATATATCGCTGCAACTGCTGGTAATTCAGCGTCCATCGTTGGGGCGGTACCGTGTGGCACATTCGCTGTGGCCTTTCTGTCTCGGTCTCTTCTCTCTGTTTCTCGTTTGTATCTATCTCGCCGCCCGGCAGCTGCACGAAGAGATGCATCCTGCTGCCGTAGGAGAGCGAGAGAGTGTATAACGAGCCTGGAGAGCTCGTCCGACTCACCGGTCGATGGCTCATGGTTTCGCCTTGCCCTCTCGAACGACCTACCCTTTCACTGTCACTCTACCCCTCTCGGACCGTCTCTCATTACCTCTCTCTTTCGCGCCGTTGCCTTCCTGCTTCTCTTCATACCCGCTCTCATCGCCTACGAACCACTGCCCCCGTATACGGCCAGTGGCGTAACTTTAAATTCAGGCCCAGCTGCGATCGTGACGCGAATGTATCGTCTGACGACGAAAAACTGATGTCTGAGACACTACCCGCACATAAAGACAAGGAACAGAAAGATCTCGCGAGAGAAATATCTTGAGTAACAAAATCGCCCTCCCTTTGTTACGGCTGTTGCGAGCTGTCAATTGCCAATTCGCGTAACACTACCTTCTTAGCAATTACTCGAGATTGATAGATATGCTTACGGTAGATTGCTTTACGTCAAAGTCCAGAACAATTGTGTTCTTGTTGTATTGTAATATTATCTACAATATCAATGTAAAGTAAGATTTTTATTTTAACTATAGTGCCGGTACAAATAAATTTTGACTTTTATCACAAAATAAAATTTTAATATTTACTGATAATAGACAAGCTATATTTAAATTCATCGAAAAATTAACTATTTTCACGCAGCTTAAACGACCGCAAATACTTATGAATTATAAAACTGCACACATTACGGAGAATTAACCTAATTCCCCTCTAATCGCTCGCAATAAAGAGGACCACGTGCGCGACTGCGGACACCGGTAATAAATGACGGCTGTTCCTGTCGATTTACCAGCGGCTGTCTGGAAACGGATTGTCGCCGAGTGTATAGAACGCGAATCTCTTCGTGGATCGAAGGCGCCGGAAGGAGGCGTCGCGACGCTTTCCTCGGATAAATACGACGCAAATTCGATACCGAGCTTCTCGTCGTTGTTGTCGTCGTCGTCTATTTTGACTTCTCCTGAGTTCCAACACTCACACGTCGCCGGCGAAATCCGACACGAACGCATCTGGGAATAATCGATATCCTCTTTTTCTGGTTTTACTTCCCCTTCCTTGTCGCAGTCTTCGTGTGCATATTTTTCACTGATTGTGAGCTAGAGCTCTTTCCTGTCTCCTCTAACATTTAGTTTCTCTCTCTCTCTCTCTCTGTTTCACATTTTGCAACATATTTTTCCCATGCTCGCCGTTTTTCTTCGGCGTTTTCTCTATCCATCCACTCGATGACGCAATCGGCGACGCGCGATGTAAACGTCATCGGGGAGATATCTTTTGATCTGATCACGATACTCACGTAAACATAGATCGTAGCATGACCGCTACATCGCCGAAACTAGAAACGGTCGAGACGCGTCATTTTGATTGAGCAAAGCAAACTTTTCATCAATGACAAAAAGCCAAGTTCAAATTGATATACATATACTTAAATTAATGCGTGCTCGAGATATTGTGTTTGATATCTTTTTGTAAATTTCTCTCTTAACATTATATTATTTATCATAATTTAATACAAAAAACTTTGAAGTGTTTTATATAATATTGTTCTTCTTGATTTTGATACTTATCAGAGATTATCTACGCGAGTATAAACTTTTTAATGTATTCTTAAAAGAAGTAAATGCAAAGTTTATGATTCAAAATACAAATCATTGATGTGTGTTTCAATCGCAGCAAATATTTCGAACTTCTATCGGCTGAATGATAACGGGAATCGTTTTCATGGAAGAATCTGTACTATTTATTTCGTACTTTGATCATAAAGCGAGACACGCGGTTCTACCTAGTAGTCGTGCGTTTGTGACTCTTACGACGTGATTCTACCCTTCACTTCTGAAAGCACGCCACAGTCGTTGACGCCGGGATAATATTTCTTTTCCTCCCGCTATCCACTTCCTGCCAAAAGGCTCATATCACGCATACATATTAGGCAAAGCGTAAAGGACGTCTCTTCCTATCTTTATCGTTCTTTTTCGCTTTTTCCTCTCCGTTTTTGCCTCGAGTGCGAGGGTAGATCAAAAGGATACGTCTTCTCGATGTTCATGCGCACATATGATAGCGAAATATTACCGTAAACATTTTCTCGAAACTCGGACGTAAATCCTAACGGCCGCCGTTTATCTAACGATAAAAACATCGCTCATCGAAAAATATAAAATTCGGCGACGAGAAAATCAGAAACAATTCTACGTTAACATTTTACGATTAAAAACTAGAAAGAATCGAGTCCATTAAAATTATACAACGTTGTGTATTCTCTAAAGAATTATTTCCTAATATATATGCTGTCTGTTTCTACGTATTTCATCAGGATCAGAAGACCGGTGGGCAATTATTAACGGTCAAAATTTTCTCATAACTCGAATCTAGCGAGTGGTCAGCGAGAAAACGACATGATCAACTATCTCTGACATTTCACGTCCCAACGAACAAGATTGGAACAGTGAAAACGACCATTCATAAATCCTAAGAATTCACGAGAAGCTGCGGGGACTGTGCCAGTACTCCGGGTGTCTTTCTGATCCCGCAAGAATATATGAGCCTTAGTCGCGTGCTATATAAATTTACCGAGACACAACAGCGCAACAGCTAGTGTGCAGCACTCCTTCGTTTCTATCTTCTCCTTTCTCCTTCAATATGTCGAAGAGTCTATTACAGAGAGACCATTACGTTCTCGCGACTGTTGAGGATTTGGCGACATCCAGCAAGACTATCAGTAAAATATTAAAACTTTACACCAACGTAGGAGAGAAAAAAAGGGACAGTAAGAAAAATTGTCTTGTTTCAAGGAAAGATTCCCGATATTCTTTGTGCAAGACGTCGCGTAACGTACACCTTAAGAGCTTTATAACATATATATCGCAGAAAATCGCATCAGCCGAATGGAGGAAAAGCGCGTAACTCAAGCTTCCAATATCAAAATACCACGCACGGTGTATGTTTCGCACGACGTCGTTATTGATAAGAAATCCTATCGGTGATGAGGAAGATACAATTCCATAAATCTTTTTTCTGCGACGAATGGATGGTTGATAAAGATTAAAAACATGTTCAAACAAGAAGCGGTCACAGACACAATTTTCGAATTCGGAAAAAGAAATTTATAAAGAGAGTTTTTTCTTCTTCATGTCTTTACTCATTGCTTTAAATACTTCGCAGGATCATCAGATCGTTATAAGGTTTATATGTATAAGGTTTATTATTTCAGGCAAGATACCTTCTTCATCTTTTAAGTAATTCGTAAAGCAAAGGAATTAACAGATCGATCGATTAGATCGATTAGAACAGATCGACATCGGAAATTCCGCTTTCTGTTTATCGCTTAAAGATGAGCGAAAGATTTCTATCTACTCGCGTTGGTTCGTTCGACCGACCAATATGGATTCGCCGCCACGGTCGCGTATTTGCTCGTGTAATCTTTTTATCTGCTTCTTCCGTGTTCGTGCCGGAAGCCGCCAGGATAGAGGATGAGTTGTATAGCATCCCTCGAAGCATCTACTACCGAGAAGGAGCAATATCGTTCGCTTCGAGGCACCCGATCGTGTCCCGAGAGACGTCGTTTCTTCTTTGCCTCGTGTTGCGATCTTTACTCTGCCTTCTTGCGCTACATTCGAATGTCTCTTTTTTTCTCTCAATTTTATTTTATGTAATATGATGTTCTTGCTATTATAATATTATTACAATTTATGAAATGCATAAAAAATATATTATAAAATTTTATAAT
>QVOA01000472.1:0-32182 GCA_014825685.1 Pseudomyrmex cubaensis
CTATGGACATTTTGTTTTACTCTTAATCTAGCCAAAAATATTAATCTTTTTGGCTAGATTAAGAGTAAAACAAAATGTCCATAGATTAAATCGTATCGTTCTTATCTTTTACCTTTTTTTTTTTTTCACATTTCATCAATTTAATGTTCTGATTATCTTCGCGAATATTGCTTTCTGAATGTTACTTTTCTCTGTCTTCTTCTCTTTCTTTCGATTCCTTGCCTAATATTCGCGTTAAATCTAGATCGGCGAGATCGACACGATTTTGACTAGTATCAAGCAATCTTAACAGTGATTATATGTCTCTCAAATAACGAATAATATCAATCTCACCAGTGTAAATCATAATTCTCAGAAGTGTCTTGTTATATATACAGTCATCAGTTTAATCGTGTTAACCTCTTAGCTACGATGAATCTGGCCGCGGAGCTGTACTCCTGTACGGCGAGCTCTTTCGCGGACTGTGCATAAACGACGTAATACCGCAATTGGTGTCGAGTGCTTTCTATTGTGCATTTTGTATGTTAGAAGAAAGTTACATTCATAACGTACGTGGCCTCCCGAATCGAAATTTAGCGTCTACATTGAACCTCAGTTCGTCTTTTCTGATGTAGGAGTAAGAGAGAAAGTAGATGCTACTTTGACGCTACAACACATCCGAGATTTCCCTTTTTCCTGCTAAAGTTTTAAAATAGGGCTTAAATTTCGGTTGAGTGAACCACTGGCGTATTATCCAAAAAATGACCTAACGGAAGGCCATTATAGTGACGTTTGTTCAGAGTCACTACGTACCGTAGCTAAAAGGTTAAGAATGTTATTCTGGGGCAGTTAAAGACACGATCCTAAATTCTGTCGTTTTTCGCCGTAAATATCTGTAGACGCAAACCGAGGAATGTTCGATCGTTCAACATCCTTTTCTCGTCTATGATACCAATTCTCAATTTGTTGTTAAAATAGAAAATAAGCAGCTAGTGTTGAAAAAACAAGAAAACAACAAAATATAAAAGCGTAGAGTGTGTTTTCTAAACGTAACCCTCTCTATTGTTATTTTATTAAAACCAAATCTTTCTCGTATTGTGACATTCTCCTTTTACCTCCACTGTTTAGTAATAGTCGCGTATAATCAAAATATATCACAAAGTTATTTTATTCTGCGCGATTGCATGGTAAATGTATGTAAAATGTCAACACGAGAGGAAAAAGTCATTTAACATAAAAAAATTCAAAATAGGAATAAAAAAACGTACCTAATAATGCGAAGTAATATGTAACAATATAAAACTTCGACTATATAAACAGTTAACGATATAAAGGGTCGAAAAATCGCGTGTCATTGACTTTTTTCAATAGTAATATATATACATATAATACTTATCGAATAACAGTCGCCGATTTTTACTTTAAATTGCAGTCTCATCTCTATTTCCACCGCTAAAAAAAGATCAGTCATAAAATTTGATAAGACTGTTTCGATTTTATACTTCATCCTGAAGTGAGCTATTCATCCATTAGCTTTACCTCGCTTACTAATTTAGTTTTTGTTTTTTCTTTTACTTTTAATTGTTTCTCTTTTATTATACAGATATTCATTGTACAATTAACCGTTTTTATAAAATTAAATTTATAAAAAATTTATAAATTTATAGCCTATTGTAGGAAAATAAAAACTATTTGGACTTGCTAATTAATCGTCGCGCACCAGTTTCAAATGATGACTTTTATCCCGATAATATTGTATTAAGCCGACCGCGCTGATCAAAAAATTCATAAACATAATGTATAATAAATGTTTGTCCTACGCTAAGTTCTATTCTTAGTTTTATGCAAAGAAACGCGACAAAGTTAATAGAATTATTGATACTCAAGTTTGGTCTTTTATACATATTGTTTTATACAGTTTCCCAAATTTTCAAATATTCTAATACTTGGATATCCGAGATTAATTTCGATTTTGAAAACTCAAGTCGACAATATTTGCAATATTTCTGCAATCTAGATAATGTTAAATTATCTTCGCAAAAAATTCAAGTTATCGAAATTTAAGCCACATCTAGACATTGACTGTCTTTTTTATACTGTTTTTACTCGTCGTTATCATGGCGTTCCCCTGATATTTATGAAATGTATAACGCATCTTCTAGACTTTTTCTCGACTTTCTTCAGCGCGGGCTAAGGCTGTGAATTCGAAAGATACGGGATGTACGGTCAACGATTCATTGTGACATCGTAGTTTCGATTTCCCAAAGATATCCTGGGCTGTGCATCCTCTAGACTCTAGAAGTAGCAAAGAGCGCTCAGCAGCATAGCAAATCCGTGAAATTAGAAGCGTGCGTTCAAGTATATGAGCGCTTTGGGCCATACAAGCGTCAATATCTTTATTGCTTCTTAAGTAAAAGAGAAGAATAAAAGATGTACTGACGCTTAAAGCGTGTGAACATTCAAAGCGAACGTATTCCGAGAAATATGTGCCTTAATTTTAGTATAAACTTATTTGACTGATAAACTCAAGGCGGGATCTATGCTGCGCGCGCAGAATTTCTTTGTCTTAATATCAGGTGTTAATTAACTTTAAATTATAAATTAAGCTTCAATTATCGCAAATACATTGTGTTCAATCGTCGTCCATGTTATACTTAATAAGTGTAATGTATTTTTTTATGAAATATAAAGTTTTGCAAGTGAAATAATATCAGTTTTATTGTTTTAGCATTTTTGTAGTACTTTTCAACTGTGTATGTAAAAAGAAAGAGCGTGTGTGTGTAAGGAAGAGAGAGAGAGATTACTAAACCGTCAAAGTATATGATGAAATGAGTGCTATAACTAAATGTTCTGAAACACCGTATTCAAACATTATTGTCACATTCGTAACGCGCGCGTGTAATGAGCCTTTATTAACAAGATCTTTTATCGGTTATTTTTGCAAAAAACTTTTGTCTGGAAATTGCAATCTTAAGAACAGGATTTTACGATAAGTAAAAAGAATTCAGATTCTTCGACTGCACATCGACCTTCGACTGTGATCTCCGCGTTCGTTTATCCCTTCCTGTCGCCGCTCAATACATCGAGAACTTTTGCTCGGAGCCTACAAAAGAAGAGCTGGGCCTAGCTTTCTCTTCTCACTGGGACGCATGAGTCTTTCATTTGGTAGAATGCTTTTTTCATTTCCATTTTTTATATACATTATGAGCTAAAACCAGTCACAAATAAATTATAATTTTGCAAAGAATTCAAGAAGTATTTATATTATAGTCGCATCCCAGCTAGCATATTTAGTCAAAATGACTAAAAAATGACGTCAAAAATTGATGACTAGATCAATAATAATCACCAATTCTAGGATCTAATTAAAAAAGAAAATCTTGTCATTTATTTTTTCAAGTACACACAATGAAAGCGTATATAAAAAATCTTAATATTATTTTTGAAATTCTTAGAATAAAAAAGATTGTACAGTTAATTAAAATATATTAGGACTCTTATAAACTCTTTGTCAGTAATGTGTCCTCCGAAATTCATTTGCTCACAAACGTTTACATATAAAAAATTCGCGTCGCGATTCAGAGAAAGACACGAGCGTTTTGCGTGCTTACATAAGAGAAACTCGCGCGTTCTGAGTTTCTAACGAAATATCGTCGCCAGGTACATTACGCCGAGTAAGGTTAATGACACAAGAACCAAGTGGCCCCAAACCGCACACAAGTTACGTAAGGTCAGCTCAGCTGGTCATCAGTACATCCCGTGAAACGTACGTATATTGATAATAACGCATTTCCTGTGGTGTTGTACGTATAAAAACGCAAGCACAGATGCGCGTGGTATCATGTGCACGCGTCTTTTAATGACCTGGTAAGACTAATTTCACTACGTGCTTTGGCAACTTCGTGGTTCTTTTCTTACTGAAGAGTCGGTCAAACGCCAACTGGCCACCGTAAAGACAGAAAGTTTGAAAAACCGTTGCTTCAAGGTTTAACTTGGTGAAGCATGAACAGGCGCGTTTTGTGACTTTTCTCCAACACGAACTTAAAAATGTGTTGATAGAACAGGATTTTTTATAGTTTGAATTTTTTCGTTTTTTCTTTTTTTTTTTAATCAAAGATGCTTTTAAACATTACATTGACATAATCTTTTAAGATTATCGAAGAAAATTAATTTCTACAGAAATTGCTAAACATTAATAGTTTACTTCACTTTATTAGTATATTTATTTATTTATTTTTTTACTTTATTAGTATATTTATATGTAGTACATATATATGTCTATTATATATAAATTTCATATGAATCTTATTTATTTCGCGATTTAAATATGATCATGTCAAGTAACATCTGGTAAGAAAGTCTATATTTTGTTAACGTTATAAACATAACTTCTATACACAATGGTTATATACTTTTATGAAAGATTTATACTCTGCTATCATATATCTAAAATGCATGAATATTAACATAAGTAAAAAAAAACAGACTTTTGTGAGTGCACTCATTAGGTACTTATATTGTAATCTTTTCTATTTTTTGTTAAAAAAAGCTGAAGTTTTTTTCTGGAGTGTTTCGTAAATCTCCTCGAATGTTTTTGTGTGTTCTGATAGAAGGAAACGCAGTTTTTGGCAGCAACTAATTTGGCAGTAGGTGAACGGTGCGCCTATAATACATTCAAGGCCGCTACATTGTGAGAAAAAAACGCGCGTTGCATAACGCTGGCGGAATTTCATCAATTCGATGTGAGACATGTATGAGGAAAAAAGAAAGAGGAAGAGAAAGAGGATCGAAACAAAACGGCGGCGACGGTTTATGCAAAAATCATCTCCTATTATATATGATCACGGTTGATTTTAACGGCTTAAATAATTATTCAAAATCAAATATTTAAATTTAAGCAATTTTTATAACGGATCTTATGTAATTCAATAAAAAGTCGATCAAAATTTTGAGATATAAAATAAACTGAAAAAAAACTTTATTTTTAATCAATCTTTTTGTTATAATATGTAAAGCAACTATTTATATTCTTATCATATTAAAAAGCCACAACCTTACAAAATATAAATTTATAAACAAGCAAGTAATATTATTTAAAAATAGAATTTTTCATAAAAGGTAATTATTATTACTGTAATTACTATTATTGTATACATTATACCTAAGGACTAATAAAAAGAAAAGAAACTAGAAAAGATAGAATAACGTTATAATTATGTAAAGAATACATAATTGCAGAATATTATTGTAATAAATCGTATTCTTGCGGCGTGAAAACCAATCGATGCGACTTTGGAATCAAAGTAATTCCGCATTCGCCTTCCAGATCGATCTGCGTATTAGGAGGTACAGAAATATCAAATGAATAAAGCATTCTTGCAGCAAACAAGAATAATATCATTTTTGCCAATTCATCGCCAACGCACATACGTTTACCTATTGCATAAAAACGACACATATTTAATATTAAGAAAAAAACCTGTTATACTGATTTTGTATTTTTTTGCTTACCCGTCTGGAAAGGCATGAAAGCTTTTGGCTTAGCGAGACTTCCATCCTCGCTAATAAATCTTTCGGGCTTGAAAGCGAGCGGATCATGAAAATAAGAAGGATCCATATGAATAGTCCATTGCAAATGAACAATCATAGTGCCTTTGGGTATATCGTAATCGCCTATTTGTGTATCCTGAATTCACATCATCTTGCATTTATTGGATGTGTTAAATCACAATATAGTAATCGATAACAAGAAAATATTTCAAGATTAAATTACATGTGTTACAACATATCTTTCTGTAAAAGATGTACCTGATAATTTTATACTCGTTTATTAAATAGTTATTAAATAGTTTTTATGAAATACAGAAAGAATATATATATATACACACATATATATACACAAAAATTTTATTTATTATTATATATATATTTTTTGTTCACTTAATACATATATATTGCTACATTTACCTCTACTGTACCATGCGGAACGCCAAGCGGTGTAGTACTTCGTATTCTTTGTGTCTCCGCAATGGCTGCTTCCAGTCGAATTAAAACAAGTCTGTCCTCTAAGCAAGGTAACTTTTGTCCCAACATTTCATACATTTCATCTTTAATTTTTTTCTGCAAAGACATATAGGATTTAAAAAACTTCTTTTAGAAAAAACAATCTTAAACGTTCTTAAATATCTCGTACACAAAAAATCGATATTGTAAAACGTACTTGTTCGTCTGGATATGCAGCCATAAAAAGTAGAAACCAACGAAATGTTGTGAAAGTAGTATCTGTTCCTGCGCCGAAAAGATCTGCTAACAAATGATGAAATTGTATTTGTGTAAAATATCCAGAATTGCTAGCGTTAGTACTCATTATATTATCAAAAGCTGCAAGAAATGTATCTGTTTTCTCAGGTCGAGCACGGTGTTCGTCGATTATCATTTGATATATTTTATGTGTTTTTATTTTACCATCAATAAGCGACTCCATTAATTTGCCATATCGTGGTATAAATCTAAACAGTGGAAAAAATGCAACAAAAGATTTTATTACTAACCACATTGATTGTAAATTAGTTTCTATAGTTTATTTGTTTGTATATATATTCTCAGTTTGATTTTAATTTTAATAATAATGTATTTGTTGATATCTTTTTGTTATATAAAGTAAGAGGCGCAACATATCACTCATTAAAAAATCGGGATAACTACAACGAAAAAAATCCTCGAAGAACAGAATCCTTCATCAAGGAAAAATGCTATACCTGAGAAATGGCAAAAAATTGAGCGGCCCTGCTACTCCAATGTGTTTGACTCCTTCTTCTTGTAAGTGCCTCAGCCATTTCCACACCTCGTCATCTTCATCATAAATCTTGCCGAACACGAGATCATTCATTAAATTACCTATGCAATGATGAATTGCATCTGATGGATCGATATCCTCTGTAACACGTTCTCTTAATTTCTAAAAGATGAAAAAAAAGTCTTGTCGTCTATTTCACTCTGTGTATACCAAACGTTTTATTTAATATAAGGTCTTAAAATCTAAAGTTTTACTAAAACATAAAGGTTTTAAAAACATATAAAGTTTAAAAGCTTATTTTACAGTTTATGAAGTTTCGTCTGATGTAACAAAATATTAAAGTTGTTATATGAAATCGATAGATACATCACATAAAATGCCACAGAAAATTGACGACACTATTAATAAAATAAATATGATGACATTTTCAGTAATATAAATGTTAACGTAAATGTTAGTGAATTCCGCATGAATATTTTTTTTTTATAATAAATATCTATTTGGTCATCAACATGCTTATTTAGATTGAGATTTAATGAATTGATATAGAGCGCGGTTTAAAATGAAATATCTTAGAAACTAATTTACCGATATGCACTCATTCACGGCCGCGAGAATTCTCTCCTCCATCTTGTCCCTTTTGATACCGAGTAACTTTACCATGCCGAAATTCTTCAAACATCCAGCTACAAACCTTCTTTGATTTCTCCAGAGGTCACCCTCGGCGCTAATAAGGCCTGCAAAATGGCGCACAAAGCAACGAAGATGAGAATCTTATTTGAATTTTCTTTTTGTTTCTTTTCTTTTTGTTTTTTTATGCACGCGAAGGCGATCCTTGTCGCATATTAATCGCACAGCCATAAATAAACGATCCGAACATATCTTTGTCGCAGTTCTCTCTTTCTCGCCAGCCGCGCTTGGTGGGAGGGTGCAAAAAATAGCGAGAGAATTATCGTCATTCCGTAAGTAGGCGCAGCCACTGAACTCGCCGAAGGATAATCCTCGAATGAATAAACAATAATCTTTTGCCGCACCTACTCACCATCCCTTCTCTTTGGCGACGCAAATGTTCGCGGAATAAAGCAGCCACAGTGCGAGATCATCGATTAATAGCGATTGCAATTGCTGATTAAACATGACGGTGACAAAGAGCTTATCCTAACATTATTTACTTGATTTCTTTTATTTTCAATTAATTAAAATACATTTTTTTACTTATATTTTCTTCATTATCTTTTGTTTTTACAGATGTTTTCTTTTGTTTATTACCTATTGAGATAAATATTATATTGTATCATACTATATATTATTGTTTTTTCGCTATGATGAATGTAAGTATAAGAAGTATAAAATAATTTTAATATTATAGTATAAAAACAAGTGTGAAATCTCTCGATGTATGAAGAATCTCTTTAATTTAGTAAACTATCGCACGAATCAGATATACATATATACATCTCTAACGTGTTTCTTAAGAAACAAAAGCAAACTTGTACCGAAGTTTATGTGTCTACACTACGATGATGTTGGTGCTACATTGCTGCAACGATTTTGTAGCCAGATCACACGCGATTGTCACTGGTATAAGAATGATCTGGAATCTTGATCATCGCTCGATGATGTTATCAAGGTTTGCGGTCGATATGTCGCGAGAATACAGATCAAGTTCTTCTGCGCGTAGATTATCAGACAATCTTAAATTTTTTTACATATAATGCATATATTAATTTTTTGCATATATGTAATGCAAACATTAATAATCTTATTGCAATTATATGTAAAGAAGAAAGAAAAAAAGATATTTCACCACACACACACACACACACACACACACTGTGAAATATCTCAATTAGTTTAATTAGTTGTTACTTTCTCAAGGTAAGATTTGTAATTTTTCTATCTTGTACAAGAAATCATTATGAAACTGTACTGAGAAAAATATAAGTGTTTTTGAAAATTTAGACTTTGTCAAATGAAATCCTAACAAGCTTCAAGTAAAGTCAAGAAAAAAAATAATGGAAGTCCGCCAGCTCCTACATCTCAGGGTGCAAATAGGTTACCACGTGTGCTGTGTGTTTGCGATACTATTTGTAATTCGCAGCTTGTTGTAAGAGGCAGCGCTGCCGATAGGTCAGTGTCGTATTTAAATGACATAAAGAGAACTTTCCGGGATCGTAGGTGCGCCACGTGCGCAGTAATCTCACATTATTGGTCTCGATTGATCGGTCTTCTAAATCGTATTTCTGAACACATAAAAAACCTTGCATCTCATTAAAATTATTGTATCTAAAGTTTTAAAAACGCGAATAAGACTTAAAAAATAAAAAATGTCATTATTTTTTTGGAAGTATAGATATTTAGTTCTTTATATATTAACTTTAAAAGTTGAGGCAATATCTCTATTAATTTTAAATTGGCTTTATTGACTCGATTCGAGGATTTATTATGTTTTAGAAACTTTAAAAGAAGAGAGAAACTAAGGATAATTTTAATTTTGTATTTCGCACGTCGCTGGCTCTTACCTCTTCTGCGATACAAAAATGTCTGCTGCGCGCTAAGCGCGAAAAGAAGAGTTACGGACAATAAGCTCTCCTTGCCGATCAATTCTTATGCAACTAAACTCACCCCGCTACGGTGATTTCAGGGGATGACATCATTCTCGGACGCGCGAGCTCAGCGACGAGAGAAGCGCTCACGAATTCACGAACCGACAGAAATAAACGAGAGGCGGATAATGCATATATGCGTCTGAACGTTTCAGGGCCGGTCATTCCACTTCAGTCGGCAAAAAGTCGACGAATGCAACGCACGAGGAGACACTCGTGATAGTCGTTCTGTCCAAATACAGTCGACCGATCGTTTCGAGCGTTTTATTGCGAGTTTTTTAAAATGCCAAGATAGCGCTGTCGGTCAACCAAAGCGCGTCTATTTGGCAATGATCTTTCTGAATGTGTTTACGATCGAATTATACACAACATTCTTCTGACATTATATGTGTGTATGTAAAAGAACTGTAAAGGAATTAAAAAAAAGTGTGTGTGTGTGTGCTATATATATTTATAATTATTTTATAAAAGAAATGTTTTTTCTTATGTATATAAACATATACAAACACACACATACATATATACGTATATATACATAAAAAGAAACATTTCTTTTATAAAATAAAATTATAAATACTATATTTATATTTTTAATTCTATGTCAAAAAGTATGAATTCACAAGATACGTGAAAAATTAGATTATATAGAATCACGCGCGTTTTTATTTTTTTCTTTTAACAGTTCAATGTTTTTAGGTTTTGATTAAACAGTATTTGATGAGATTGATATGTTTATGTTAATCAAATGTTTTTTAATATTGGTAGATATTTTGCTCGTTGTGAAACTCAAAATTAATGATTTTTTTAGCATATATTGTTATATTGTATAGCGTATATTGTATATTTAATAATCCTAATGTTTTTTTTAATACACATATAAAACAAAAGAAAAACAAAAAATAATCGTTTTTATTTGCCAAAATTTATACAATAGACCAACGAAATACATTAATCTTAAAATTAAATTCTAATGAAGTTAAAGTTGATAGCTGTAAACTAATGTCTTCATGCTGACAGCATGTGACAGATTAACGATATAAAGTCTGATAGTTCGTGCAACGCTCTGTCTCTGTTAACAGGAAAGGCCATCGGCCCGTCCTTGCACAGCTAACTGTAATTCCCCGCGGATGCAGAACAGAACTGTCGACGACCGGCAGAACTTCCTTCAAGGAGACCGATAAAAGTGAGAGTCCTTCGCATCGGAGTGAGTCTTGACCGGTCCTCGCGCGCGCGAGACGTGCCTAACATATATATTCAATCACGAGCAAACTATTCGGTACGAAAACGGGAAAAGATTAATTAGAAATAAAAATCAGCGACAAAATTTGCCGATGTCATTGTTAATTAAAAGAACACAAATTGAAAATATAAGACAACAATTTAAGTGTTACGTGAATATTTCATGACGAATCAAATGACAAATCACGTCTTATTCATTTCTCCGATTTCTGTTTTGGAAAATCGTTCTCTCGAAAATCGTTTATATAGCGTTCGTTATTTCGTAAATAACGAACGCTATATAAATATAATGAGATAACAGTTACGTAAAAAACGATAGACGCGTCGATAATTATGTAGAATGAAAAAAAAGAGATACAAGGATATTGCGTAGAGAGCAAGATCGTGCTGCGCGAAGGAAAAAGTGAAATTCCATCCACACCCACTCCCACGTTTGAGGAAAACACGCCGCCGGGAAAATCGCGGACATCTTACGTCAGTGTTACGCGTTTGTAATAAGCCATGCGGGAATAGTCACGCTTGGAAGTTTGCTTGCAATGTTTGTTTTACATGCGCGCCTGACTGCATCGTTGAGTCAGTGTTGTAGTATGCCAAGTCCGAAAGAAACTGCAACTTTTCTGCAACAATGTAGATCATCACGCGATCGATCGCATCTACTCGTCTACTTATCAAAGTTATATAAAAAAAATCTACGTGTGTAAATTGCGGTTGAAATTAAAATTCTACATGCCAGAGCTTATTTGTTGGTGTATATTAGGTTGAAAAATTTAACGAGATCAATTATTGCTCGAACAACATTGATAAAAAGAATCAAAAAGTTAGAGCCGGTCTTTGAAAGATCATATTAAATGTTTTAAGGCTTAAAATTAATATTGTAATATTGTAAAAGTGAATTGTGACAGAACCGAAATGTTTTTTGGCTTTTTATTTATTTTTTATTTTTTCTTTTTTGTTTTTTTTTTTTTTTTTTTTTTTTTTTGACATCAAGGACGTCGAGAATTTCAGGTTTCGTCGACCTGCTTAAAGGTCGACGCCGTTGCAACGTTCCAATACTCTAGACGATCAACCAGGCGATGCAGGTCGATGCACCGGATGGCGTTATAACGATCTATTATTTACTAAAATTTTATCTTATCACTCAGCGTATGCACTGTTTGTTCCGGCCAAGATACAAAGAAAAATCCGCGTTTAATAAAGCTCAGCCAAAATCTAAAGTTTTTATAGCGAGCATTTCGATGTCAAGTTTACGAATTTCTATGAGAAAAGTAATAAAGAAGAATACTGTAGTTTATTACTGTATTTTCTCAGAACATGAATCATAATCGTGAGAAATATTTAATTGTTTCCTGGTAACTGTGATAGACGTGATTTATAAGGATCAGCATTGCTCTCACTTTCGACTTGTTTCTCAGAAGTCTATTAATGATCTTTTGGTCAGCACCGCGACTAAAGCACTTTTGTCGATCGTTCTGTTATTTCAACGTCGATGGTATTCGCGATCAGATCAGTATTTCCGATCAGGCTTATTCCTCATGATTTCTAATACACTTATTCGTTATAATAGATTTTGCTGAAATAATTTCCTGGAAATACCTAGATAGAAAATTTCTATGGTAAGAAATGCTGTCATTGTATGTGAAATATTATGATTATATATTCTCAGGTTATGTAGGTATAATTTTAGTGGAAAAAAAATCTGAAAATTGTTAATTATACTAATTACTAGTACGATTATGTATTAGAATTCTATTAGTAAGTTTATTAATGCGTGCACTCTGTTGTTGAAGCACTATTTCTTTCCGTTATTTCTCTATTTTTATAATTATAATCTATACACGCTTGCGAGATAGATGAACACGACTCACAATTAGTTGATCTAGCGACGCTACACGTCACGCGCGATGCAGAGAAAATTGCATAATATGTTTATAGACAACACGTTATTGCCATCGACACGCTCTATAATAAATTAACGCTATTACATTACGACATTATTCATCATAGCGGGACAACCAGTTTGCCGACCGCATAAGAAATGCAAGCGCGCCCATAAAGGTGCGTGTAAATGCGCTGTCGGATAATCATGAGTTGCGTCGTCAAAAGGCACGCGCTTCCCAAGTCGATATTATCTTCCACGTTTATCTTCCTTGATACAGACAAATTTATATATGTACAAGGTTTCTCTCATTATACAGAAATATTAAATACTTTCGATTATTTGATGCTGGAAAATATACTGGAGTATACAATTAAAAAATAATAAATAATAAATAATAGATATCTAATAATAAATAATAGATATCACGTGTTTTTTGTATAAAATTCAGACACGAACAAGAGTTATCTTGTTGCCTTTTAATTCTACGCACAAAAGTTAATTTTGATTTAAAAGTATATTTATGTTTATATATCAATCAATCATATATATCAATCAACAATTTATAAGATAGAGTTTTGTCTTTTATAAAAATAAGTTATAAAATATATTTTTTAAAAATACGATAATTTTGTTATTATTTTTTATATAAATATTTAACAAAATCTTTTTTATTTTCAATTATAAAAAAATGTAAGTAAAAAATTATATTGCAGCATTCTGTCACGTTCTGAAGAAAAACACGAAGGAGCAAGTATGTAAAGGCGTTTTATAATACTTTGTTTCGGAGACTTCAACACGTGACGATCAGTATTTAAGTAGTAACGGTCTGCAACTGTGAGCTTGTCCGACTAATCCCGTCACTACTACTTGATGAAACTACGTTAGACACCTCGGTATCTCCCTTTCGTTGCATGTCGACGACTTATCAAATCTCTTGGCGAAACTTCACATATCATGAAATGTGTACCATGGACAGTACCTGTTGATAGAGGCGTGGCTAGGATTTCCCCACCAAGCACTATTCCGGTAGAAAGAAAGAAAGAAGATTCTTGGCGGGAGGATCTTTCCTGAATACCCTGGAGGGGCATGTACAAGGAGTGGAGGAAGACACTTCAGTCAGAAGCTTCTCGTGAAAGGTACCAGAAGCGCCTCAATGTCGCGAGGGTTCACGTGCAAAAGATGTAGCTGTACTCTGTCGTGTATCATGAATTTATCAGTATTGCCAATTGATTTCTTTTAAAGTAACAAAACTTTTTGTTGCATTGTTTTTTTCTGCATTTAAATTTACTTTCATTGCAGTATGATTTGTTTTATAATTTTGTTTGTTTATTTTCTTAATTGTACTAACTTTTCTTAAAAAAGAAATAGTTATATTTTAGTATATTTAGGCATAAATTTTTAAATTTATGTAATAAAAGTTATACATGCTAAGCTAAAGACAGTTTTATGTCAATTATTGCTCAACTGCTGAAAAAGCTCAATTTATTTGATTCACATTTCCAATTTCACGGATTTCCTACATTCAAATCGAATCCGCGACAACCGCAATCGTTCTTAATCGATATCACAGTTTGTGTTCGTAATGCGTACAAATATTTATTAATCCGCTATATCGGTGTGCTTGTAAAAGATCGGCGACAATAACGCGAAGAAATGAATGGAGAAATCACGAGGCCGTTGACTCGAAAACATGGCGCCTCGTAAACATCACCGAAGACTCACGCACACGCACGTGCACACAGCATCAAAAGAAAAAAAGAAATCAAAGGGAGCGGAGGAAGGAAAGAGAAAGGCATGGAAAGAGAGGAAAGAGCACCGAAGATTGCAAACGGGAGAATGGAAGCTTTCGAAACGAGGTGTAAGATATAACCGGGGGGTTCTGTGGTACACTTTGCCGTGAAATTATCGTCCCGTTCGACTCGGCATGGCTCTCGGATCGACTCCGTGCTGTCGTTGTCGCCGACGACAGAATTTGTAGCCTTGCCGGCGAATTTTCAACCAGCGGACAAAACTTATGAACGTTTGAGTATCCCTGTTTTTTATCTAGAGAATAAAAGCTACGTATCAGGAATTAGCAAACTAAGAATAGTTTTACAGCGCATAACAATGTACTACTTTGCTTGATAAAATTAATTAGATTTAATATATATATTCTGAATATTTGTACGTATTTCTATTGTAGATGAGAGAAAAAACAATGAAGAAACTTGGCGGACATATTTTTCTACATATAATGTAGTTGAAAAAAAATACTCTTGAAAAAAAAATATATGTATGTTGAAAAAAAATATATCTATGTCCAAAACAAAGATGTATGCAGAAAAAACTATTAAACGTCACTTCGACAGCAATTGGTAACATAGTTCAAAAAACGTAACGGCAATTGAATCTAGTGTTCTTTGTTATCACGAAATCGTGTAGAGTAGACTAACTTAGGTCTAATTCTTCTCCTGGCCATGATCCACACGTTGATGAAATACGTATCTATCTCAACTTGTTGCAACGACATCATATTGTAAATTGACGCGGTGAAACACTTGGTTAAACAGAACTCGTTACTTTCAACAAACGCATTCTAACGTGTAAATTTTTAGAAATATCGTAAGGAAGCTGTTAGAATAATATTGCCAACAAACGGCCTGTGAATGTTTCCAAAAAAAAAATAATTTCTTGTTTATACCATGGGGCGAAGCTTCTTCAAAGACTTTCACTGTGCGTACACAGGTTAACGCGGAAGAGCGCTTGTAGGTCGACGGTCTTATCGATGGCAAACGACGAGCACGATTGTCACCTAGAAGCTCTCTAACTTCTACTGTACTCAAATCAATCACGTTCTATTTTTCATTACCTGAGACGTTAGTTTTTCACTAAGACATTACCAAGATAGAGAAGTTTGATTGTAGAGTTTTATCTATTTTAGTAGGTTAACAGGTCCATGGCGAAATTCCTGATGTTAGAAGGACCGTTATGTCTTCCGTAATAATCGGAGCTGCCCTTTTATTGTTACGAAAACGCAATCCACAACTTACGGTCGCCATATGACGCGAATATTCACATATGACGCGATCTTGTAACGTGACTAAACAATTGAATATACAATATGTGTAGGAAATGCAAGTATTTAAAATAATTAATTAAAATAATTAACTATAATAATTAACAAAATTGAAGATCAATAAAACAAATAACAAATGTATAAAAATGTTTCAAAACTGTGTGTGTCTATAACGTTTAGTTTGTTTATTGTAACTATGGTATTCAAAATATGTGATTTAAAAACCCTCATATTTTTATAAAACTGTACTTAAGCAATCATAAAATACGGTAAAATACAAATGTAGAAGCCATTATTCGGTGGACAGCAAATTTTGTGTTTTCGAAATTTGTTAAAGGTGTTTCATATTATTCATCTTTGTATTTTCTTTCTTATTTATGAAAAACTCACATAAGATTCGTGTTTTCAAAAATTATATTATCAAGAAGATAGTTATATATATACATATATATATAACTATCTTCTTGATATATATATATATATATATATATATAGTATCTATTGTTTCATCAGTAACAAAACAGTTAAAATTGAAACAACTCTGGAGCTTTTTGTATCTCTGAAAGCATCGGCTTTTGCAAGAATAAAAAGAAATGCGAGACTTATTAAGTCGTGAGACTGTACTACACCTTTTATTTTTCCGTTCTTCATTGAATGTAGTTCAAGTGATCTAAAACAATATATAAGTTTCTTTTATTCGACAATCTTGATTTTCTTTTAATCAAATTTGTCTGTAAAAATGTTCTTCCATTTAATTTTCAAAATAGTCTTTTTCTGCATAAAAAGTTTAGAAAGATTTATTTGAAAATCAGTCTAATTTTCTAAAGAAATTATAGATTTTTATTATAAAATTTTACAAAGATTCAGATTAAAAACGTACAACTTTGAAAAAACTAGCTTTTAAATGGGAAATCTAATCAGATTTCTGTTTGGTTATTTCCTTTACGTTGGTAATATAAGATAAAAAGAAAGATTAAAAACAAATAGTTTTGTCACAAGTTAACAAATAGTTTTGTCAATATTGAGCGGATAAACTAAACAAGGTGAAACTTGTTATACGTGTATCAAGAAAATAAAGTGACAAATCACGTCTTTACAAGCTAGTTCAGTCTCTTTCCGATAAATGGCGCACTGTGTAAATTCACCGTATTTTTTGATCACACATCACGTATAGTGAAAAAAATTGTATAAAAAAAATAGCGTAGTTACATTCTGCCATTTTAGTTTTAAAGTGTACATTAAATATCTATCTTTTATTTAATATCAAAATCTTTGATGTTACTAGAAAAATGCAATAAATTACATACCGTATCCCTGCATTATGCCATGCGTTAAATAGAGTGGAGCCCTGCCGGCAAATGCATCCTTGGCAAAAGCCTGCCTTACCAGCTGAGGGTCCGATAACAAAACGGTATAAATGGATCCCATTTTAAGCCCACAAATCGGACCGTATTGCTTCGCCAGATTTGTCAGTGATTCGTGTGGTCGTTCGGGATCTAACCATGGTAAATAACCGAGCAATGGGATGCCGGTTGGTCCCGGAGGAAGTCTGAGCGTTTTGCGATTTTTACAAAAAATGTAAATAAGAAATATAATAATAATGCTGAAGATGATATAAGTGAGAGATATCATTGTTTTGTAATGATAGAAAGGAAGCGAGGTAATGATACAACACTGTAGAATCTGTAAAAAAAAAATAAGAAAATGTTTTTTTCAAGTAATTAAAAAAATCAAAAATATATATAGTAAGCAATAAACAATGTTAATTTTAATGTCAGTTATATGTCGATTTTACATTAAAATATGAATTAAAACTTGGTAATACAAGAACATTTTGACATAACGCAACATTTTTTACTGTGTATAAATATAATAAATTGTAAGAATGTCTCTTAGTAAAGAAAAAATAATTTTCGGTAATCATAAGCAGTTTGATTTGAAAGAATGCACATTTACTAGAATGTATCAACAGAAATAAGCAATAAATATTTTTCTCTGTGTGTTTACGGCAAACGTATAGATGTTTCTCATTATATTAAGACACGCGTACGTGTAATCGCGAAGACAATAAGAAACGATTCCGTGCTGTAATTACGTAATATAGACCGACACGTGGTTATACACGTGTTGGTAAATTGTCAATAAATCGAGGAAGCTTATACGTACTTTCGATAACGCTCCAGGCAAGACTTTTATAATCATCATTTATCAATCTTACAAATGTTTCATGATTATGGCATTTTTATTTAACTCACTACAATATGTAAGCTAACTCTTTTTTAGTAGAGAACAAATAGTTCGTTATATTTGACGAACTATTATGAAATAAAGCAAAACGTAGAACTTTTGAAAAATCATAAAAAACGTTTGTCTTTGTTTGCAATTGATGTAAATAAAAATAGTTATACGAAATCGATAAAAATGAGTACAGTGTTAATCAAAACTTACCAAATCTACAAATATTGAATATGTATACCACAGGACCTACAGCAGTAACGATGTGCTCGTCGTATTCAGGAATAATTTAATAACTAGTTGTGAGCAAGAATTATTCAAAACTTCTCTCTTTTTCTCATTCCTCTTTTATCTATATATCACAGAAGAAAATTATACAAATAAATATATAATAAATGGAAAAAAATAAACATATAAAGTAAATCTATAGATAATAAAATTCAGAATAGTTACCGATTATTAATGAAAAAAACTGTGTTATAAGAAATAATACGATATAACGTTGGTCACAGATCCAAGCTAAGTGTCTTCGCAAGACTGTTGACGAAAGTGATTCTCAGATCGTTTGACTACCAAATGGTGGCTCGTTCGTGCTGCGACAGCAAAGATTTAATCTGTTAGCCGGCTTTCACACTAAAGTCACATGCCACTTCAGTGTGAAAGCCTGCTTTACTGCGTTACATTTAGAGCCAATTTCATATATTCGAAAATACTTATTTAAAAGAATAAAATCAATGTAAAAATTTTAGTTATACTTGAAAGTTAAATTACAATATTTTAAACAATGTCAAACGATGAGAGGTGTTCAATATGATAATCATATTGATACTGTAGTATGTGCCTGACTTTTGAATATGACAGATATATACTGTAACCATCAAAAATTCATATTGTAAATTTACGTTTATGAGAAGTGTTTTAAATAGCACAGTCTTGCGACTGATGATGACTGAATAAACAGTCGAAACGTTTCGCAACAATATACGTTATTATTTTTCAACTGCAAAACATCCTGCACATTCATTTTCTCCGAATTTAATACAATTTTGATTTTACAATATTTTATTTATATATTATTTTATTTATATATATTTGCATATTTTTTATTTATATATATTTTTTTTACACATTAAGATATGTTCACACATATAAACAGACATATACATACACTCAAATCTATTAATACATATATTTTTAAATATTTATATATTTGTATTAAACAATTATATGAATACATAAATATAACTAAATCTCTCTCTCTCTTTCTCTCTCTCTTTAGTATATAATAAAAGATTATTTATAAGATGTAAATAAAGTTATGTAGTTTATTAACAAAAACTTATTTAATAAAATATTAAATTTGCGATAGAAACAGAGAAAAAGAGTTTGATACATCTATAATTTTTCTACTTTCGACGCCTATGTAAGTTTCTTGAAGAATTCGCAGAACCCTTTTCGACCGACAGGTAAAAAGTGTCTACCTGCAAATTTTCTGGTTTGGCTCTTTCTCTTTTATGAACTGAAATATCTACTTCATAACTTATCAAAATTCTCGTTCTCTAACTTAACAAAACAATTAAAAAAATGTTTAAATAATTGATATCTACTTAAATATAACTATTATAATATTTAGAGTAAGAAGAGGAAAATTATTTATTTGTTGCATAAAAAAGAGATACACGTACAAATACGACTAAATATTTGAGTTTATACATTTCAATATTTGTCATGAGTAAATAAAAACTTTGTGTAATTAACTAAAAATAGATACACATACGAATACGACTAAATATTTGAGTTATACATTTCAATATTTGTTATGAGTAAACAAACACTTTGTGTAATTAACTAGTTTTTTGTAAGTTGCCTTATAGTCACGAAAGACTATATTATATATGTATATATATACATTTTCTTAATATCTCTACGCATACACGAGTGTATCAACGACCCGCTGCCCTTATACACACGAACTGGCCTTCTTGACTCACCTTACAAGTATCCTGTACATGCAGTCACCTTCGCTCACGTGCAAGCTTATTGCTCGCCTTCTCCAATCACGTGCGACTTTATACTTTGATCGCGCCTCTGTCGGCCGAATTCAATTTATTTGTTACGTGGTCGAGTCTGAGAACAACCAAAAAAAAAAAAAAAAAAAAAAAAAGTTTTAATACTAGTTTTGAGAGACAGAGAGAGAGAAACATTTACATATACTTTTTTTCTATTAAAATAGTTGAAGTAGTAATTGTACAAATACAAATTTTTATATCACATTAAATTATTAATGTATACTGTTAGCTTACTCATAATATTTAAAAAGCTACGCTCTTAAAATTATACTGAGAATAAAAATATATAAAATAAAAAATAAAAATAAAATATATAATTTATAGATATAATTAATATAAAAAGAGCTTTTGTCAATTAAAAGAATCCTGAACATAGATTTAATAAACAAAAAGAATGTTGCTTCAAAAGAACAATCTAAAAATTTTCTCTTAATGCGTGAAACATAAAAATCAGTTGCGTTGCCATCAGTTTGTATTCATCGTTGACAATCAGTGTGATGCTGATGCGATTATTTTTTTCAGGTTACGTTTGCTGACGGGAGGCTCGCACGCTTGTTCTCGAGGTCGCGATTGAGAAACAGCTTGAACGAGCAAGCAACCAATCGACTTTCGCAAAGGCACAAGACAAAGCTTGTAACCGAAACAAGAAAATGATAAAATAAATATCAACATTTTGATACTTTTATAATGATGTTAAAGGTACGTATATGTAAAGTTCCAACTTTTTTAAATTGTTTATAAAGTTTACATATATATATATAAATAAACTTTATAATTAATACAAATTATAAAAAATATATTCCTTGATATGCAAATTTAAAATCTAACATATTCGTTCTTCTTTCTTTCTAATAGTCATTGTGGAGTAACTGTAAAATTCTAGAAAAAATTACCGATTACAAAAGTTTTTTATTTATTCAAAACGTTGTGTCATAAAAGATGTGTTTTTATTTGAAAGATTATGTATTCAAGCGATAACTTGATATGATAACTGCATCTGGCGTTCTTGGTGTGTGTAGAAATCTGCTCGCGCGCTAATAAATGACGAGTTTGCAAGCGCACGCAACGTCGAGCGTTTGTTATATCTCGCGCCTAAGCTATTGCCAAAGATATAAGCTTGAGAAACGTAAGATGAGAGCTGCCACTTTCTCTCCGTTATAAAACAAAGCACTGGATTGCGGGAAGAAAAAGTGCAGGAAAAATCGTGACGAAAAAGAAGAGAATCGTAACATGATCACAATCGTATACCTTACTGCTGCTAATTGAACTCACTTTTGAGTTTGTTTGCGACAATGAATCGCATGCACTTAGAAACGTGAGGCACATTGATAATTAATTGCTAACGCGCGCGCTGCGCAAGTCATCAGCAATTGCACGATAACTATTTGTTTTCTTTAAGAACTTAAGAGCTTTAGAGGTACATACCTCCTGTTTAGTTAACAAAGTGAGATAGTCGCATCAGAGAGGAAGAAATGAAGGGCAAATGTGTCGATAAGAGTCTGTTTGAACCTTGGTAAAATAAAGCGAACGGTCGCTGATCTAAGAGATCGATAGTTCTCGTAATGAGCTTTGTGCGAATGCTCCTTTTTCCTCTTCGAGTAGCTTCTTTGCGCAGCGCGTCGATTCTCGTATGCACTGTCGACTGCGGAACAGAGTACAAGTGTACTCGAGCTATCTGACGGGACGTGCAACGACCGACAAAGGTCACTCGCGACGTTAAATCTGCATACTGCTCGTGCCTAACTGCCTCGTGTGTCTGGTTCATTCTCCTACCAGTATCCTGAATCGTCCAGGTAAAGGAACGCTAGAATTATCTGGTCGATAGGCGTCAGGTAGATACAGTACGACACTGTGCATAATACAGAATATATTGAAACAGAAGATACCTGTGAAAGAGTTTCTGTAATTGATACATTTTTGTCAAATCAGTTAAACATAATGCGAGTACTTTCGACTGTTATATAAAGAGCAGTTTGATTTTCATCAGAACACGAATTCGAATTTAAATTTCGAAGAAAATTCTGCAAAAGATTAACTTTGAACATTTTTCCTCTATAATTTATATCAATTCTCATATATTTTTTATGTGTATATTTTGGTGCTTATGTTATACACAATAAAATGTATTACGCAATAAAATTGATTACTAATCACGCTTGTACGATTTAGTATTTATGGATTTGGAGAAAAATATATATTTAAACACTCAATATGAAAAGAGGAAGAACATATAGCGTGAGAGTTCGTCGTCTCGTCTAATGCGGCTGATAACCTTGCCTAAACCCGGTCGTTGTGCCGAGACGCAGAGAGGGATGACAAGTAAAAGAAAGAGAGTAGTGCGCGCAAGGCAAAATGGGGAAAATGCGGGTGGGTAGGGAGACAACCGATCGTTTCAAAATTCTGACAACTACCTCCGATCACAGGTAAATTGCAAAGTAATAGAATTAATCACAGTGATCGATGCATTCTAGTATCGGTTTGGCCGCGGTAAGAGATCATCAGGCCATTCTGTTGAGTTATTAAACTACTTTGAATATTTTGCTCTTACGTACGTACGTTTCATCTCCGAACCAGCTTTTCGTAACATTTAGGATGTAATGTTAGGTTGTAAGTCGTAAAGTTTTATTGTTTGTCTTATACTTTTCCTCTCTCTTTCTTATATCTCTTTTAAATTAATTTTTTTACAATTATTAATACAACTGATACTTGATGCTTTCGCGGTGAGTTGTATTAACATACGAAGATGTTTTTCGGGTTTGAACTGCGTTAGTGTCATTTTTATACCGACGTTTCTGACGTTCTGATACCTATATCAGGTTGCTCTTTAAACCCTGATGAAGTGAGCTGTAATGTTCACGAAACGTCGGTATAAAAATGACACTAACGCGGTTCAAACCTTTTACTTGCTTTTTCTCACAGGTAAAAAATATCAATGTAAAGTTGTTAACTGATTTTTTTTTCACTTACTTCAACATTGCCTTAACATTCTATCGAATTCTTTTTTTTTTTTTTCAATGACTAGAACATCACAAGTCTAAAACTTCTGAAATGCTACTGAGCGCTTCAGGAGTTGTAGAACGAATAAATATAATGTTAAAAATAACTTTTCAAGGAGGAGGACACTTTCCCTTTCAAGAACTATAGACCGTTATTTACGGTCAACCTTCCATCCAACTTGTCGGTTTCTTATCGGTTTCTCGACTGTTCTGAAGCACCACCTACCGTATAAGCGTACATCGGATTCTTCTCTTTCTAAGGTAGTGACGCCGACGAACATTAAGAAACCATCTAGATATCGTTTGCTGCGTGCATTGAACGCAAGGGGAATGCACTGAATGCAGAATGCAAAAGCAAGAGTACCAACCCTGGGGTATTCTCGAGGGCACAGGGCTGCAATCGCCACGTTGATCGATCGTACGTGACCAAAGATACGTACAACGATCTTTTATCATCTCTTTCGCATATTTTGTCGCGCGATATACGGATCATAATGTATGTATTTTCTTATATTGAAAACCGAAAAATGCATTCAAAAATGCTAATAATCATAGATTTCGACTGTGTTACATATAATAGTCTTTTAAAGGACGACTACATCCGTACCTGCGACGCGGTGCAGGCTCTCCCGGAGTAATGAAATTATTTTTCTGTCCACTTAAGGACGACTACTTTGGGTTCAATGAAACGGATTTTTCCACGAGAGCCGTGCGCGGAAGATGAGAAGTCGCACGCGGCAATTGTGCTATATTCTCTCGCACATATTTGACTTTTTGTCGGAACTCAAGAAAATAATGAACTCTAAAAAATAAGTCAAATTTTTTTTATGTTGCTGCATACTTCCTTGAACATGAATTTTTAACGTTGTTATTTTTTTCTCCTTTCTATCTTCCTTTGTATTTAATTGAAAATTATGTTTATTTCATTTTTATTTTTGTTTGCTTCTTTCTTAATATTTACGACGCTATCTGACACCATGAAACTTATGATATCAGCTTGACATAGCGTTTTCTGTCATTTCCTGTTCTATTCTACATTACTTTATGAATGAAAAATTTCATTTTATGGAAGTTAGATTTTGGAAAACTAGAGAGAAGGAAAAGGCAAAGAATCGAGCATAACCGGTCCAAGGAGAGCCGCGTTCTGATAACCCATTTTGATGTGGTATCGGTCAGATCGATCTCCCCCGTCTTTGTTGAAGCGAAACGATCCTAGCTCCACCACCTCCGTGGCGTGCAACCGGCTGCGGTCATTCAGCCGTGAATAGTAAGTGTACTACTAGTTTGTAACTAGCGGATTAGTTCGAGCTTGGCGCTTATCGTTCATCTCACATGGCTATTACCTCCATTCAAGAAAATATTCTCAACTCATTCCGCTAGCGAATTACGGATCTTACAGCGTTTATTATGACTGGAATGTATATACACTGAAAAGTATGACGCTATGAGTAAGCCATTTTGATTTCCACACTCTGGGTATATTTTATTAAAAATATATCTTTTGATAAACGATATATAAGTTACCACGATAAGTTTAAATCAATAAACTTATCAAATCGATAAATATTATAAAAACATAAAATAAAATCTTAAACATATTTAAAATTATCAATATATGTATATACTTAATTATCTTCCGTAGAAAATCCTACGTAGAACAATTTTGTTTATGTTTATATTGTTCTTCCATAACGAGACGATCAATATATAATTCGTTCGGCGTAATTGGCATCGATGTATTTGTGACGAAATGTAAGCTGCAGCATACATAGGGAAACGTAAGGCAAATTAGCGAGCCCGTCGTCCATGTAGATGAGTGTAACGCGAGCGCGTGATTTGAAAGTTCGATAGGTTTATCTCTTCCCCTTCCTATTCCTTGTCGACGGTTGTCTCTCTCCCCCGCGTGTGTTAGGAAATTGGGTCGTCGAAAACCATCGATCTTCGCGATGTGTGTAGATGTAGTCGGCGACCAGCTGATCGTACGCGCGACCGGCTCCCCTTTCCCGGGTTCAACAACCTCCCTTGTCTTTTTGTTTTCACTAGTTAGATATTTGTGCCTACTTAAAGTGTTTGCACGATGGTGTCGTAGACACCTCGCTGCAAAATAAACGTCGTCGAGGCGTATCTTCGCTACGCTGCATTTATGCAAGTGCGTCTTTGCACATCACTCTATCGCGAAGTTGCGTTTTTCACGTGGCTCGCGTGTCCGACGACTTTTTGTGGACAAACTTTGTCTTAATTTGAGGACGCAAATATTTTTTTTGCTAACGATAACGTTCGCTCGAATGTAAAATCTCGATGTTGATGAACAAATCATTAGTTTCACGAAAAAAAAAATCATATGCCGTTCGATGGTTTTTTATTTGCTTAAACACGAGGCTCTTTTTCAAACTATCACAACGCGTTAGTTATCTTTTCGATTTTTGTGAATTATCTTCTATCGTTAGAAAAAGTTCTAAAATAGAATCACGCGTCATTTTAAAAATAAATAAAATCTAAGTGTAATTAATTTAATATAAACTAGACATTGATATGTTAATTTTACGATAACAAAGCAAACACATTCTTAATGAGAATCATACGAGTGTTAGATAGTTTTTATGTACAAACAAAAGAATACGCAAATCAAATGGACTAGGCTGATTCCTCTTTCCTCTCGTTCGAAGAGATAGTAGTAATGTATACGAATCTGCTTGTCAATCGAAAATTTCGTACGATTTATGCACATCGACTTTTTATTTCTTTCTTTCGACATGTATGGGAATTTACAGATTCGGCACTTGCGCGAACGTGGTCGTACGGCCGACGACCGCGACTTTCTCCTCTTATGCTAATTTTGTTAATATGCTATTTTTGACTGTGGTACCTGCCCGACCCATACCATTGTACCGTTTGGTATTTTGCGTACGATGAGAGCAAAAGAGAAAGAAAACATTTCCTAAAGTTGCGATAATAATTCAAGTTATCAAATAAATGATTACGCAAAGTTATACCGACCGTTGCGATTAGGACAAACTTGAAATTAAAGAAATATATTCCTCTGATAACTTTTATTCTAATTACGCGCAAAGAATAAAAATGACTAAAATGTCATGCATTCTGTCTCTAGTTTTTTTTTAAACAGAAGATCGCAACATGCGAAAGACTGTGACTTCAAATTCGTGTCTTATCAGTGAAATTAAATCCGTCTATCTGGAACAATCTACTTAGAGCCTACCGGATATAGATAGGGTGAGTATGATATTCTTTCTTACAGTATGGAATGTGCAGGCTGTTTCTTGTTTATTTCTCACATGTAAAACTTTCCCCTCATGCAAAATAATCGTTGTTTGATTACGTGCTGCTTTCGGAACGTTGACGCTAACAACAGGCTGAAATAAATTATATAAACAGTTTCAAGAACGCTTTGATCTTTAATTTATTTTAATATAAATAATTATTAATATTATTATAACTTTATAAATTAGTTAATGTTATAAAAAACATGACATTAACATACACGAAATTCTTATATTGTTATAATTAAAATTAACTGATATAGTTAAACGCTATTAAAAGTTTTCAATAATTTAACATAAGTAAACATATCATTCTATTTTTAATATAAAAATTGATACAAAAATTAATCTAATGAAATGACTGAGCATAGCTGTTCAATTCGTTTTATGACATAATAGATATCGTGTATACATAAATAGATTACAATCGCAAGAAAGAATTGTTCATTTTCCTGGTTATTCGAAAAAGAAAAATAGTTCGGATCTCGATTGGATCTTGGTTTCTCCAAGTGATTTGTCCAGTGCTGTAGCAAATGACATCCGCGGTGCCATGGCGGAGTTCGTTGCCCCGCGCGCGTGAAACAAGTACGCTTGCCCCAACATGTTTCTGTGTATGAGTTTCTGTCTGTTCGTGAATACTCACAAACTTGTGTGCAAATATAGCCTCGAGTATGAGTTTCTTAAGTAATGACAGGATGAACTACACGTGACGAATTATTGGATGTTATATTGTATTGAAAGCACAAAACTTTATAAAAATCTGACATATACTGCCATTGTACAGAGAACAAAGAAAAGAATGTAAAGTAATAGCTTCACAAGAGATTGTTAAAAGAACGCAATTATGACTCATTACTAATTCAAACTAGATTGCATTATAAATTTGTCATTATGAGAACTAAAATTCGCGACTTCAATATGATTATGGCGATGTAATTGAAATTTAAGTTTAGACACATACTATGGTGTCGAACACTATTCTACCGACGTTCTTTTTAAGAATATATTTTTAGGTAGAATATTCTCTGGCTAGAATATTCCATGTGTGTGCGTGTGCGTGTGTGAACAAACCTATACTTTGTAGAAATACTTGCATTAATGTTTGTCTGAATATAAAACTATTCTCTCTCCGCCACTGCTCCGTGTTCAAACGGATAGTATAAATATTCTATCTGAATTCAAGATAGTTTGTCTCTTTTACTCTCTTTTCATGCGTGTTCTCCTTTTCTTTCTCCTTCTCTGCGTCTGGTTTTTGGAACCAGAGCCTACCCCACTAAACCAACGATTTATCCGTTTGACTACGGATCTATTGCTCCAGGGTAGTATGCTCGCTATTACGCTCACGCTCTCGCTTTGCGATCGAGAGAGTTGATCGAACGGAGAAGCGCGATCGATCGATCGTAAGTATGTATGTATACTTATACGGCCATGCCTTACCGGTCGTGTTACGACCGCGTTTGTACCCTGTTTGGAATACACTGACAAGTCGGTCGTCGACCTGGCCCCACGATAGGCAAAGCAGTGTGGCGGAATTATAAAATTGTGTTACGACACACACACATATATCACTTTTGAAAATGGGCGACAGGCTTGAACGCTTCCTCGCGATGTAACACAATATTACCGAGCATTGCAACAATAGTCTTTTACACCCTGAGATTATCTAGAGATTCCAACAATGCATTGTTCCGCTTTTGGATTTTTTTGTCTCTTTTTAGTAACGTAAATGTCTTTTCGTGCTTTAATCTTCAGAGAGTTGTCCTTCTAGTTCTCTCGTTTATTATTTGCGAGAGATACTCAGAGATGTGATTTCTTTTTTATTATCTACTGTAGTAAATACGACGTAAGACAATCACTAAATGCACTTTAACAGTGATTCAATAATTCGAGAATATTTTTGTGCATAATGAACGCCGGCCACAGAAAGAAAGTTTCTTCATTGTAGCATCTGGAATCTTGAATCTCGAATCGAGAGGTGCGACGAACGCGTGAAATCGACCGTAAAAGAATACCGGATCGTCGAAAGCAGCGATACTCAAAGTTGCAAATTGGACACTATTTTGTTGAGATGAAGTAGATAAAAGGCTCCGATAGTTTCAAAAATAATCACTAGTGATAAGGGCCAATTCGAGCCTCGAGCACAGTTGTACTAAGTCACAGTAATACTAAGTCTTAAATTATTTTAAGAAAAACACTTTATTGCACACATACAACTGTGCTCGAGGCTCGCATTGGCCCTTATCACTAGTGAGAAAATTATTTAAAAACTAATAAAAACATAATAAATTTATAAATCAAATATAAAGAAAGACACACACACACACACACACACATATATATATATATATATATATATATATATATATATATATAATTTATTTACATGAGAAACATTCATAAATAAGTCAGCTATTTCCTAAATTTATTTCATAATATATAAAATTAATATATACTATATATATTAATATATGATATAAATAACAATATAACTAATATAGAAATTTTTAACTTGTTTTTTTTCGAAATATAATCTACCTATCAATTATGTTTGCCACATGTTTACGATAGTCCAGTTTTAATTTCAAAAACGTGTAATAGAATATACAGTTTTGCACAACTTTGTAAAATATTGATTTGAATTTCAGTAGAAAGGATGAACAGACGTTTGGCCGATTGCTCTGGGTCATCATGGGTCGACGTACTCGAAAGTTGAAGCTTTCCCAACTCATCAGCATGCGGGTCTCGTGATATTGTCTATTAACAAAATTTCTAATGCAAATATTTATGATAATTAACTATTCAGAGATTATCCATTTTAATTGATTCTATTGCAGACATTCTATTCTATTTGCGGTTAGCATAATTTTTTATATTTTTAAAAAAGAGAGAAGAAAGTTCAACTTGTATTACAACTTTATAACATCAATATTTCTAGATTTGAAAAAAAGGGCGAAAGAATAATATATTTAGCACAACATTAATTTAATAACTAGGCAAATCATCCGTTTTTCAATTTTGCAGTGCTATTCTTCTATTATCAACAAAATGATATTTTTAATAGGAACGATGTTTTACGCGATGGCATAATCATTCATTATCTAAATCGCTAAACTCCGTTAGCGAATATACATATGTAAAAAAAAAAAGAAATTCAAAAAACCTCACATCAACCTAGAAATGAGGGAATTTTTTTTCTTCATAAAGTTTCTATCGGAACGATCTACGACATGTATATTTAAAACATCTCTTAAATAATCCAATGCAAGATAAAAATCAGGTTCGTGATTCTCTCTCTCAATTTTTTAGATCCTAAGTCGCTGAATAAACTTTGTGGTAATTTCAGCTCTCTTCTTAAGTCGTAGCTATAAGAATTTATAATCGTAATTTAATGAATGCTACCGGATCTTTAGAAAATGTGATGTTTGTAATATAAGCAAGTTTAGTTTACAATTAAATTTTAAATCAGTGTTAATCTTAAACATATGTATTATATTCGTGTTTCTTTATCGTTGTAAGTAAAAATTGTGTCATGTAAAATATTACAAATAAAATATATTTTTATTACATTTATTGTATAGTGTAATATAAATAGAATTCTACGCACAAGTTGTTCTTTATTTTAAAAAAACCTTAAGAGTTCTGAAAGAAAGACAGGAAGAGAGAGGTTTTCTAATCAGTGTACTTTGCTATCTGAAAAAATATAAGACATAGTTATAGAAATATAATCACATTCTGTTACTTTACTAATATAAAATGCATTTTAATAGAATGCACCAAGCATAAAAGGCGTAACCGATCACAACCGGAAAAGTTTGCCGCGGGCGAAGCTGTTTTCTGTCTTGTAAAAAGAAGAAATTTACGAAAAGAAATCGTCTCGCTGCCGATGAGGGTTTACGCGACACGATAAGTCGCTGCTTGAAGAACCTGGTAGATCGTGAGTATACTTATAATGGAGGATGGACACCGTATGTCGTTGGACCGCTTCGTTGGAGGTGTCACGGAAGATGGTAATTGCCAAAGGTGCTTGATGAACGGAAGAGGGGAAAGAATGAGGGGAAGACAAGACGGAGGACACTTTCACTCTTACAGGTGTATGACCGGCTCAAGAACGCGAAGCTCGATCGTACGAGCGAGAGAGAACGAGACGATGAAGAGAAACGGTGAAAAAGACGATAGGAAGAGAAAAAGATAGATAAAAGGATATCGAGAAAGAGAGTGAAGAACGAAAGGGGAAGAGAAGAAGGAAGGTTTAATGTCTTAGTGATTTCCGACCGTTTCACAAAGTGGAAGGCTCACGCGATCCGCTAGATAACGGCCCATTGGCCACGTGCTCGCACGTACTAATGTCCTTCACATCACGCTGATACAAAATATTTTATGCCTGTTCGTTTTCTATAATAACAGCAGTTTATGTGAATGAATTTGGATATTTCTTTTTTTTCAACAATCGGCAGGTCGCGGAACGTATGTATATATAGCAAAACGGTGGACACAATAATTAATTGCAATAGCGGATGTGATCGCATTAAAAGCTGCGAGTGTCGACAGTAGAAGGAATAGATAAGATTCTAGATAAAAGAAAAAAAGGGGGAAAATAAAGAGAGAAGTATAGAACGAGGGCAAAATGAAAAGAGAGAGAGAAAACAGCAAAAAGAAAAAGAAAAAGAAAGAAGAAAAAAAGAGAGAAGGATCGCAATCAAGGTCGATGACCTGGACGTCCGCGTCGAATTTATTCACTGCCAAAATATATTGTTGGTCCCGATGGTTCGGAGTGGTTCCAGTGGGTCAGTAGTTCATGAGGGACCCAGAACCAAGCCTGCCGGAGATACGTGGTACAGAAACATCCTTTATATGCGATTTTAGCTTTTATTTTTGTACCTGAAATCATCAGAATGATCATGCACAGTGCTTTTTGCCAAAATCGGCAAACAATAATTATAGGAAACGCGAAATTATAAGCTTTTTGCTCTCACAAACTACCTGCAGAAGCAGACAGAGTTATTATATTAATATTTAATATTTTATTTTTAATATTTAAATTACTAATATCAAAGCATGTCAAACGTTTCACTTATTCGTTGCGATTATGCTATTATTATAATCATATAATATGTATAGTCATATAATATGTGTGATAGTAATTTAATCAGTAACTGCCGAATTCTTCATACCTCCCGATAGCTATCCTATGGATAAAAATATTTATGATATATGTGTGTAATATCTTTTAGATAAAATTATCCAGAACCTATAGAAGTGAAAAAATTGGCTGTAAATAAGTAATGTTTCGACGTTTACTTTAAAATGGTTTGGTTTTTTTTTATTTTATAGTAAAATATTGACAATAAAATCTTGTATTAAAAAAAGCGCAAAATAGCAAAAATTCTTTAGTTCTTCAAACATTTGAGTTTCTAAACATTTGAGCTTTTTCCACAAATGCATTGCTTAATTAGTGTCAAACATATCAAGCAGATAATCAACAAGGCACTTCATATATATTTAGATATAGCGATCAGTCGATTATTTGATAATTGTCTGTGCGTGCGAAAGGAAGAAAAAAATCGAGTTGCAGAAGTAACGCGCTTAAATCATAAAGCACGATAAAGAGGTTAACTGTTGTGTGCTGCTAAAAATATCTTTATCTCGCCTTCATACCTCGTCCATCTACTACATCTGAGATCCATCTTTCACATTGTTAAACTCGTTTCTTGATCAATCGAATCTACTAATAAAAAGAAAAAAGATTATTTCTTTGTTTATTTCTTTAATATTTTTATCAATTTATTACTTCCAAATATTATGATAAAACAGTTTTAAACTTTAAACTAATAAATGAATTAAATAAATTCGGTTGTAGGTTCAGTTTTAAACTGTTTTGAATTGAATTTAAAGAAATTATGATAATCGCGCAAATCTAGAATTAAACCCAATAATATCGAATCTAAAATGCAGAATATATGTTTTAACTGCATACATCAATGTATTAAAGAGTTGCTTTGCTATATGTAAGTGTGTGTGTGTGTACATATATATCTTATAATATATATATA